>JAPMOB010246701.1:10000-58281 GCA_029875015.1 Lepomis gibbosus | reverse complement strand
TCCATCCCCAGACATGAGACACACAGCTCATGAGAATCTCCTTCCGTAAGAAAACGTGGACAAGGGTCAACACACTTACGAAACTGTTTGCCAGACATCTTCCAGGTAACAATCTTCTGCTTCTTAGAACTGGAGCTTTCCTCAAACATACAGAGCGCCTGCTGAATAGAAAAAAGCTAATGAGTATTTGGTGCCGGTGTGCGTATATACGCCTCCGGTTACACCGTCACATCCTACCGTTCTAGCAACAGCCAATAGGATTGGACTAGTTTCATTCACATTCAGACCTGCTACGCCTAGTGGCGTTCCCAAAGTGTCGTAACCGACGCAGTTCGAGTTCCTTCGAAGGGGAACATACTAGACAAGACAGATACTAAGTAACTAATACATGAAACTGTGACAGAACTGAAATTAGGAAAATACCAAAACACAGACTAACAGATACAGGAATAAACTCAGAACTAAACAGAACAGATGAAAAGACTAATATGCAGCTACAAAACCAAAACCCTCAGAACAAAAACCCAAAAACACAGCACACAGGACAGGATCGTGACAGAAACTTTATAGGTTGTTTGCTTGTGTTGCCTGCACTGTCAATCATATCTGATCAAACCACATCCGCACAGTCCCAGTGAAACAGATGAGCTAAGACTTTTCAACTCTTAATAAAGTATAAAGTTTTTTCCTGAACTTTAACTTTAATTGTTGCTTTAGTCCTGAATATTTAATATTATGAGGAAATACTTTAGATTTCAATCCAAGTTTTCAGGGGCTTTAAATCTAGGAAATGTCTCAGAAATTATTTTATATATTATATAAGAATATTATATAAGAATCAAAAATTAATTTCAAATTTACAGGCGGACTTTGTAGTTTAATTTTAACCTACTTATTTGCAACCTATCTGATCATCTGACTGCTTGTGTTTCTTGTGTCTTTAATTTAGCACTGTCACTGCGTTAACATATTAACAGTAATTTTGGTGATTACGGCGTCTTAGACATTAGAAATGATGGCCGTAACCAAGAATATAAACTCACCAGCCACTTTATTAGGTCCACCAGTTAAATTGCTAGTAAAGTGGTGTAGTTAATCAGCCATTCACATGGCAGCATCTCAAGGCATTTAGGCATGTAAAAGAGGTCAAGAAAACTTGCTGAAGTTCAAACCGAGCAATAGAATAGGGAAGAAAGTGGATTTAAGTGACTTTTAACGTGGCATGGTTGTTAATGCCAGATGGGCTGGTCTGAGTATTTCAGAAACTGCTGAGCAGCAGTTGTGTGGGCAAAAATGCCCTGTTGATGTCAGAGGTCAGAGGAGAATGGGCATACTGGTGTGAGATGACAGAAATGCATCAGTAACTCAAATAACCACTTGTTACAACCAAGGTACGCAGAATACCATCTCTGAATGCACAACACGTTGAACCTTTAAGCAAATGGGCTACAGCAGCAGAAGACCATATCGGGTGCCACTCCTGTCAGCTAAGAAGAGGAAACTGAGGCTTCAATGAGGCACAGGCTCACCAAAATTGGACAATATAAGATTGTAAAACCCTTGCCTGGTCTGATAAGTCTCGATTTCAGCTGTTCAGTTGGTAGGGTCAGAATTTCCCAAAAACAACATGAAAGCATGGATCCATCCTGCCTTGTATCAATGGTTCAGGCTGGTGGTGGTGATGTAATGATGTGGGGAAAATTTTCTTTGCATACTTTGGGCTCCGTGGTACCTATTACGCATTGTATTGCTGACCATCTCTTTATGACCACAGTGTACCATGACTACTTCCAGTGGGATACTGCACCATGTCACAAAGCTCAAATCATCTCAAACAGGTTTCTTAAACATGACAATGAATTCACTGTACTCCAGTGGCCTCCACAGTGACCAAATCTCAATCCAATAGAGCACCTTTGGGATGTGGTGGAACGGGAGATGCTGCTGACAAACCTCTATAACTGCGTGATGCTATCATGTCAATATGGACCAAAGTATCTGAAAAATGTTTGCAACACCTAATTGAAAGTGTGCCGCAAAGAATTAAGGCAGTTCTGATATCAAAAGGGGGCCCAACTCAATACTAGCAAGGTATACCTAATAAAGTGGCCAGTGAGTTTAGGTTCCAGATTATAATTAAGTCCTTAAACTTTCACCCCATGTGTACTCATGAAGCTAAAGAATTCTTTGTAAGGAATGTGTGTTCTGTGTGTGCTGTCGATGATGCTGAAATCTGACACACACTGTTGCTTCTAACTTCAGCCACCCTCAGCTAGTGCTCACTCTCAACCTCATTAGTTTGCTCCCAGACTGCTATCACACACTGTCCAATGATTAATATACAGCTGTCTGTGCAGGCTGAGATATGCATATCATAAAACCAGGGGACAGGCGAGCCATTTATTTCCTGTTGGCTGTGAGGCAGCTCTCCTCCATTTCACCCTGTTCAAAATGGTTAACAACCAACCATCGATTTGCATTGGATTTGTATGCAGAGGGTGGTAATAACCGTTAGATCAAAGTTAAAGAGGAGATTCATTTGATGGTTATTCCTTGAGGGCATGAGTGATGGCCTCCAGCTGATGCACTTGAAAAGTGTTCTCAGTATGAAATGTTGGCCTTCAACATGGTTTAGAGACTTGTTTTTCAAGCAACCGAAAAAATGTGAAGGTCTCAATTAAAATTTTCTAATCAATATGCTTGTCTGATATTTTGTCAGTTATACAAAGCAGTTCTTAAGGTTGCAAATATCTTCAGTAATATTTTATTGTGCATTCAGGAACTATTAGGGGAGAAAGAAATACATCTTCAAGAGAGTTACAAAATCCCCATTCTGAATTAAACAGACTCAAGTTTAAATATTGGCAATTTAGCTGAGTCTCTTATGAATTCACTGTGAATGTAGAAATGACACTTTTCGACTTTAGTCTGATGTCAGAGGCATTTTTTCATGTGCCTGATTTACAGCTGCCGCTGCTGTGTGGCTTCAATAGTAGAAGGGAAGTGCTATATTAGGTTCACAATCAATTTGACCTCTTGAAGTAATCTTTAGCAACCTTTATTTATTTACTCACTCATTATGAACATCACAGATGAAACTATTAATCAGTTTATTAAATGACAAAATTTATTTTGAAAGTCCATAAATTGTTTCAGTTCTTTTTCAGTTCTAATTCCAGTTCCATTTGCAGCTTCTATCATTCTGTTCAATATTCGGCTCTTTGAATGTGTCACCTTGGGCTCTGGGAAATCATAACTGCCATTTTTCACTTTTTTAAACCTTTACACACTTTAGACTAAACAATGAATCTAGAAAATAACCAACAATTTAAATAATTGTTAGTTGCAGCCTTATTGAACTCTTTATAGGTGTATGCGAGTGAAGTGCATGAAATGTATAAAGTGTTTACAAAATATTTGAGTTATATAGTCAAGGTCTCTTACAAAAAATTACATTTTTAACACTGGCATTTAAGTCTGTTCATTGGAATACTGACATGAGAGACATTAGGTTAGTAAGGAAGGAAGGATCCCTTAACACAAGCTTGGTAGGGAAGATGCCAAGACAAAGTCAGTCCACATGAAGTTGTCATTGTTGAGTTGACATCTGAACTGAACAAAAAAGCAGATTGACCTTTTGAAAAACTGGGACTTGGAATCAACAATGTTCAATGTTAATGCTCCTTAATTAAAGCTTGTCACGTCTAAATCATATCATTACCATTGGAGTTGGATGTGCAGTGAGCACTCGTATCACCAAGTGGTTGCTACTCGGCTTTTTCCGTCTCTGTCCGCCTTCTCTTTAACATTCCTCACTTGTGGGTGTGATGCTGAAAGGATCTCCGGCGCGCCGAGCGGAGACGCGCAGTGTCCCTGTGCGTTTAGAGGAGGTATCAGCTGCCGGCAGGAGGGGAGCGACGAGGAGGAGCAGAGGAAGAGACAACAGACCTTCATCGCAGGCGACCATTCCTTCACTGCTGGTGTCCTAGCCACCTGCAGAAAATCTGTCCTTTTCTGCAGATTCTTGTTTTTTTCTCCCCAAAGCGGAAGGTATCCAATATGTGTCGGATCTAAAATCTCCGGAGACAGCGAGGAATATCAGACTCCCTTTGTGGATGTGGACACCTAAACTGTGGACATGGAAAAGATAGTGAATTTATCCATTTCGGTTCTGCTGGTTTTATGGGGATGCGCGCTTGGAGGCTCGCCCAGTGTTCAAATCGGTATGTATCCATTAGTTCATTGAAAAAAGCAAACAAACAAATTGGCTAAAAAGCAGCAAATTTGCGCATAAAATGCTGAGAAAATATGGTTGAAAATGTGTCTTACCATAGAAAATTTTGCAAGTGTTAAGTGATATTTTTTGTCGGTTTCAGGGGGACTTTTTCCAAGGGGTGCGGATCAAGAGTACAGCGCATTTCGAATAGGAATGGTTCAATTTGGCACCTCGGAATTCAGATTGACGCCTCACATTGACAATCTGGAAGTGGCGAACAGTTTTGCTGTTACCAACTGCTGTAAGTGACAAAACAGTTCTCCAACGCTTCTTTCTTTCTGCAAGAGTTCATGTCATCCATGCTATGCTTTTTTAATTTATTGTTTTCATCCATTCAATGGTGATGCAGATATATAGTGCGTTTTTAAGATATGAGTTCAGATATCTGATGTGATGGAGACTGACATCATCTGAGATGTCTAATCCAAATTCGGTCAGCAAACATATGTGCCTGTGAGCTGGGTAGCTGAGAATGCACGAGCATCTGTTGGCAGGTGAAAGTTGGTTTCCTCAGTAACAGTCAGTCACATCCATCCCATTTCATTCCTTCAGATTCAGAGATCAAAAAAGACTACGCTGCAAAAAATCGATCCTGCTTGTTATTTTCATCCAACAGTCTTTTAAGCCGAAACGGGTTTTTTTCTAAAGTAAGTGGGAAAACGAGTGGGAGATACTTGTACTTCCACTGAACGTCAACCTGTTTCTTGATTCCAATGTCATTTCTACAGGCAACAATGTAGAGAGCTGATATAGGCTATGTTCTTCCTTGTTTCTTTAAAAAGCAAAAAAAGCAAACCTACAGAGCAAACAAGTAGATTCAATCCTGTTGAGAAAAATCTCTCTCCCTTATGTTTTCGGGAAGAAAGAAATGGGAAAGGATTTGTTTAGATTGATATTTTTTGCAGTGTGTAGCGATGTCACGTCGTTTCTCAGCTCAGAAGAAGCCGTTTTCATCCATTGTTGGCTCCTATAAAACAGCCTACATACACAGATTTAGAATGGGCGTCACACCTAGTGGCTGGGCAACGCTTTTTACTGAGGATTAATAGCATATAATTAATTAACAGCCAGACCCTAAAATGATTAGCAGTTACTTTGGAAAACATAACAGGTTTTGAATCACGACTCTTGAGTCAAAAAACAGCCTGTCTCCCATACAACTCCATCACTTCGTTTTTCTATCAGAGTTTTGAGTTTTAATCATTTATTTCATCAAAAGATCGAAAGTGCGATCTGTTTTCTTAAAACAAAAAGCTGCAACAATAGGCAACAAATATCTCCTATGGTCGCTATTTATAATAGCCACAGCTCCTACATTTAACTAGACGGTTGCCAAGCGACTACTCCTCTCAAAAGCCCTTACACATAAATCAAACGCTTCTGATTGGTGCGCATCGGTCCAACCGTTTACCATATAAAAGCTTCCTGCTTGGAGAGCCTCATTGCGCTTGAAAGATCACAGCCAGAGCCATGTCAATACTCAACATACAAATAAGATTGTTCCCTGCTTGTTAGGAAAACATGACAACAGTGTATGCTACTGAAAAAGAGGTAAATTTGCTAAGACTTAAGAATATGTTGGGTTACTCTGGAAATATTGTCTTCTTTTTTATTCTTGACAGCAAGCTACAGCTATCCAAGTATTTTATCCACCCCAAATGTAGTATGTAGCCTATTAGCTGGTTTACCATTGTTTGACTGACTTGTTTTTCATGCCTCATACTACTCAAAAGGAATATAAATCATATCTTGATAAAGTCTAGCTACTTTTTTTTCCTGACAGTTTGTGCTCATTATTTTCCCTACGGTGTGTGTGTGTGTGTGTGTGTGTGTGTGTGTGTGGTGTGTGTGGTGTTACATAAACACTTATTTGATTATTAGTAGATTAGGTCCAATCCTTTGGAAAAAGTTACTTGAAAACACCTAACTTGGTTATCTTTATCAATTGTGATCAAAATTGGAATAATTCTAATCCAATTAACTTTGTTTTAACTTGGGGTTTTAAGTCAGCCCTTCAAATGACTGTGGCATGCAATGAGTTAATTTGATTACTGAAAGATCAAGGAGTGAATCTGTTCTAAAAATAAATGCATACATTAATCACAAACAATAGCCTGGAGCAGTTATGGAAAATATGAATAAAGACCAAAGTTGTTGTTTTCCGTATTCTTGATTTTAATGGCACACAATATGATTGCTGCCTTCCACATATCCTTCTAGAAAATAACCTGATTACTAAACAAATCATATACATTAAGAGTTTTGGTGAAATACATGTACTGCAATCCTGCACTTGTTAATAATTTTAGCTATTATTTTGGTTATGCAGAGTATTTAATGTGAATGTAATCAACTCAATGGAACTCCTGCATGATGGCTTATCATAAGCAGTTGACACTTGTGATACTTTAGACTGGTGGGGTGACATACTGTGAGGTTTCTTTACCTCCACTTCAACAACATAGCTTCATTTCAGTTATTGTTTGGTCAACATTTAAATGGCAGATTACAAAAACCTGCACACAGTTCCCAGTAACCCTGAGTGGATGACTGTCACACTAAATATTGAAAAGGCTGTGAATATTGTGAGAGTTTTTTTTGGCCCTCAACACAGTACAAAGGCTGAATGTATGGACATGCATACCTTTGGTGTTTCCAAAAATGTTTGCATCTAACTACCTCCTATGATCGATAACGTGAGTGGGAGTTAGAAGTAGGAGGGTGGCTGAGGTGAGGTGATGTGACGGTGGGGATGGGGTGGGTGGGGGGTTACTTTTAAGCCGGTAGATGGCAGTCTGCCTCACAATCCACTTGCATGTGTAATTATAGTTCATTAAAACCGCCAATCTGCCTATTGTTAAAACAGCACGCTATGGAGAATAACTATTGAAACTGACATGGCATATTGAAAGCTAAAATATTATAACTACAAGTTCTTGTAAGCTTTCTGTTGAGCTCCAGAATTCCTTGCATGCTTACTTACATCATTGCTGCTGTGAGCTTTGATTTTGGATCCAGCAAAAGCGCATTTAATGTGAGACTAAATATAGTTTTATTGAAGTGGAGTACAAGAACTGAGTGAGAGATTTTCCCTCACATTGTTTCCTAAATCAGTATATGCATATATTTTTGCCAGTTAAAAAAAAGGCTGAGTAATGAAGGTCAATATGTTTGAGTCCTGACCAAACTTTGTCTGCTGCATAAATTATTGAAAACTACCACTACTAAGGACCAAAAGTTGGCCCAGAATTCTTGTTCACACATTTTGTATCAGTTAGTTGCAAATTCATATAATTTAATACATTTCATACTTTATTGGTGTGATAAAAAATATATTGGTAGCCTTTAAGATTATGAAATAAGACTCTGGACATATGGATCTGCACCCCTAAAGACATATTAGACTCTGGTTGTACTTGGCCTGTGCGAAAACTTCATCAATGCAGTGTGTCAGAGACCGTTGGAGGGAGGATGATACATTCCTCCATCAATAACAGTTCATCTGGACAGGCCTGCATCTGCTGCCAGGACCATGGGAGTCATTGCAACTGTGTGAGTGTGTGTGTGCAGTTATATTGGTGTGCTTGTCCACCCTGAGCAATACATTTAAAAGACTCTTGTTCAAAGTTCCTAGAATATAGCCCCCTCGTGGCTAAATGACTAATGCACCCTAAAAAACATCACTGCTGTTAAAAATAATATTTGGGGTGGATATTGAATATCTGGGGCCATGTTATCATTTGGTGTTTTATACTTCAGCTATAAAAAATGTACTTTACAAAGGTTTTATAACTCCTAGCTAATAGTTTAATTGTGCAGGTCAGCAGTTATCCACTAACAAGGACAACTTTGGGGTTTCCAGGCTATGATCTATAATGCATCAATAAAATGCCTACCAGTGTAGACTTTATAGCTCATACTGGGATATTTCCTGTGCAGCTACTTTAAAGAATAAAGAGGAACTCCACCACTTTACACATGGAAGTAAGTTTAGTTGTCCAAAGGAGTCTAATTCAGTCTGTGAAAACCCATGGGGTCTAATGTGGCTCTGGAGGGAAGTTTGAGAATGTGATGATGTCATCAGGGTTATCTCAGCTTGTTTCTTGAAACTCCAAATTTTAAACAATAAGCCTGTATTACGAGCTGGGCGCATTTCATTTCAAATATGTTGGATTTTTCCAGTTAAATACTGACCTCACAGTATCAAATTACTCAACTGAAACAACCTCTGGTCACAAGTAGACATTGCTTTGTATTAAGGGGCAACAAGCATAAATTTGGCTGGGATCTTCTCTAAACAATAAAGGCCTGTGTCCACATTTTTTCCTGAGGCCAGTGTCTTTATTTCAGTTCACTGCTATGGGTGCACCTCATATTTACAACATGGTAAAAATGGCAACAGTGTGATGAGGCAGTGAGCGTCTATCCCTCGCTCGGCGCTGGTTGAAAAATGTTCAACTTTGTCATTGTCACTTTTTACCCATTCATCAAATCGCAGGGCAGGAGGGGCGGGACAAACACCACACCGAGCCATCTCAGCTCTTGAACAAAACAATGTGTCTCTTTGCCGAGGTATTTTCTCGCCCGCAAAATCTCATGAACCCACATAGTCCGTCCCTTCGCTCTACATCTTTTAGCCTTTTCTTCATGCAGAGCAAGGGCAAATAGGCCTACCCTACTTTGTGGTGAGATTTTTACATTCAGTAAAATTAGGTAGCCTATTTGCAGCACATCACCTCCACGGATATTATGTATCATAGCAACCAAAGTGTCTCAGACAAAAAAAATGCTGCACTTCCAAACCGCAATCTAGCAATCCCAGCTAGGTGTTTTTAGAAGAGCAGCTGGCATTTTCAGCTGGTAAAAAACTCTTTGGTGGACACAAGCCCTAAAGGTTGCATGAACTCCAATAATCTTCAGAATGTCGTGCAGCTACAGCCTCTCATTGGCAGTGCAAAATATGACACCTTTTTTGGCAACTTTTGTGTTACTTGAATGACTGAGACACATCACAGCATCCTTCTCTCTCAACTCACATGTTTTTTTGATTTGGACAAACCACCTACACAACTGCAGCACAGGAATATTTAAAGGCCAATAGTTCAGTTGTTTACACCAAATCAGACAGCAACAATTTAATGATAAGCAGCAGTTTAAGCTTATCCACAGTAGCGTTGGACTTTTCCTTAAATGCAGTCAATAGTGTTTGCATATCAATGTGTACCTGGCTATGTGCATGTGTGTGTGTGTGTGTGTGTCTCGGTGTATTTGCCTGCCAAATTAAACGTTATACTCTGCTATAGTATGTTCCCATGCTTTTATTTCAAAGCAAACCTTCTTCCTCCTCTTAGAGTAGCAGAACAGTTTGAGGTCACTGACAGCTGGCCAGCGATTTAACACTTCAAAGTTCTAGTTTGCCACACTTGAATCACGTCACACTTTAATTTCATGCATCTACATGCACATAGTATCTCAGGGACGCATGCATTCATGGACCTTGCTGAATGATCAAAAGCCTAAACTGACCATATATGCGCAGCACAACATTGGTTATAGCGAATTTATTGTTCACACTTAATTAAGTGCATTCTCCTCCATTTCAGAGGGAGCTGTGAAATATTAAATAGGCCTGGGAGCGGGACGGTCAAAAAATGAGGCTAAAGAACTCTCAATGGATCTTTGCTTGCCCTGAATACAGCCCCCAACCAAGCCCTTATCACTCTGTCCTCAAAAAACACAAGACTGAGATAGAATCAGTTACAGCATGATTCAAAGGCTCTCAGCTCGGATCCTGTCTCACATCCAGTGACTTAGTTTACACAGTGCCTCCACGACAGGTGGCTCAGATGCATTTTTCGCCCTAAGCTGGGCAGAAATGAAACTATTTTGTCCTCCAGCGACAGTGGCTAGTACATCTCAAAATTCACAAGCTTCACAGACTACATGTTAAAGCCAAAATAGGACTTTAGAATGATCATTTATTTAGTAGACTGACTGGGGAGACAAAGCTAAAATACACAGATAGTGTTTGTTTTCCCCTTGGCTTTAAGAGTATCATCAGGGTTTGATGGATCACTTTAAATATGTTTTTCATGGCAAAAATGTACCAAAACTGGTGCAATAACATAATCTAAAAGATAGCCTAAGCTATTTAATTTTACATTTTACATTTACATTACATTTTACATACAAATATACCCATGAAAGATGCATAAGACAAAGTGAAAAACATTTCTATTTGACATAATAATGTTAAATCAAGGTCCACTTACTTGATGTTTTCCAGAGCTTTTAAGCGCATCTGACAGTCTTCATCAGTGAAAGAATTTTATTCAGTTTTCATAGTTGACTCAGTTGCCATAACATAGCCTTAACTTAAAGAGATGACAACTGAGTCAACATCTTTCGCTGATAAAGAGTATGAAATGTGGTTGAAAGTGTTTGGAAAAAAAGAAAGTAAGAATTTCCCATCGTCAAGAATTAATTTTCATTACCTTCATAACCCATCTTTTTTCACATGAGGTTTGTTAGGTTGTTAGAAAGATAATGCAATATAGAGTCAACAAATAGCTTTTCATTTCCAGATGGAGGGTCCCATCCTTTTGCGGGTCAAGCATGTAGCACAGAAAACTGACTTCAGAACAGAAATCCTGTTTTTAGTAATGGTACTCTGAATCTCTGTGCTGGTGCCACGAAAGATGTATTTCTTTACATTCCTTTGGTTAGCAAATGAAGATCCAGAGATTGTCCCCTCAGAACACAGATCCTTATCCTAAAATGATGTAACTAAGGATTTATCCATTGTCTTCTATCTAGATGTCCCCTCCCATATATTTTATCTGAAGAATAAAAACAACTCATTCATTGTTCTATAGCCTTTTATCAAGCTCTAAAAGCTTACTCTCACAGTCTCAACATGTAAATTAGTCAGGTTTCAGAAAAGGCTGTCACTATTGCAGAAGATAGATCTGTTTCAAACACTTAGTCATGGAAGTGTATGGTAGCAAGAATGATTATAAATCAGCTTTCATCTAGACTTCATCAGTGATATGATAAAAAAGTATAATTTCACAACTGCATCCATAAAGCTTGAGGCTGAATGGATTTTCAGCCACAAGCTTTTTGTTTTTTTACTGCCCTCTTCTAAATGCAACATTTCAGTCATTTAGGCTTCAACTTAAAACATAGAAATGACAACCAACCAATGTTATCTGATAGAAAGATGTATAAACATACAAAAATACACAGATTTCCTTAAAAACTTGGACAAAAACTGAACAGAAATATCTTGTATATCTCTAAAGTGAACTTAAAGATTATTTTAATTCATTAAAATATTTTTGTTTATTTATGTTTACGTACAGGGGGGTAGTTTTGCATTTTAAATTTGTCCAAATCGTACTGTATTTTATTAACAATTTATGGAACACCTACATAAAGTTTGGCAAAGAAATCTTGGCACAAGGACCATTTAATGTAAAATCTTCCAGTGTTTTTAACCACATCTCATGGCCATCATGGGCTGATTAACTGAATAAAAGTGAAATAGAAAAATGCTTGAATTACAATACTTTAAATTAACTTAAACTTGTAAAACCAAACAAAGACAATTCTAAATTTGTTTATCAATGTAACCAAAAACCAAGTCATTTTTTTGTTTTTTTCCCCCCTTTTAAAAAAATTGCAGACATCGTTTTTTGTTTTTCTGTTTTAATACCAAACCAGAAAAATATTGATTTTGATATAATGAGTCCAATTTGTGTAGCTTTGTGTGTTACATTTGATAAATCTGTAGCGGATACACTTAGGCGATGGTGATGCCTGATTAAATGTAATTAGATGAGCTTCAGCATTAACATAATTGGGTTTTAGTTTGAAAAACAGGACAATATTATATAGCTGCAGTAGCGGAGGCTGCAGCTTTATAATACTGACTCAACTTTCACTTGTAACTCACTAGTAAGTGGAACGGGAACGCTATCCTGAGAGTCCTCCAGTTTTTAAGATTTCTCAAATTTATTCAGTGATAGTTGTTAGTGCATCCAATGGTACACAGCAAATATGAACTGTTAGCCTATTTGGTAATTCAGCGAGCTGTATATTAACAAATCATACATGGATTAAAATGTTTTGGTAATTTTTCATTCAGCCTCTCTAGACTGTTTTGACCTGACCTTTATTTTCTATGTGAGATGGAAGAATTTAGAAAGTTGCCAGCGCTGCAGAGAGCCTCCAGCTGCAGTAACACATGGATTATGCCTAAAATCAGGAGCTCAGACTTAATCCAGCCAGAGGGAATGACTACTGACCGTCAAGTGCACCGGTTCCACTGGCAACACAACCCATAGTAGGGTGAACGGAGGGCTCCCTCCTAGTTCGCACCCTGGCCATAGCCTTGAGAAAAAAGTAAACATGATAAACATTTTCTTAGATCGCTCAGGTGACCAGCTGCTTCAGATCCGCCCAAAACAAAACGCTTCCTTGATGCTGACATACTTAAGCCAGAAACTGGAGAATTTTGAGTGTTTGTAACATAGTCCTCACTTCTACAATCATATCCGCCACAGTTGCTATGAGATGAGATGAAAAAAATAGCCTCATACAAAATTAAATATAAAAATTTGTAGCTTTATATTGACTTGTTGTTTCACAGGATACAAGTCTCCTGATTCAAAGGTCCTCCTTTCACCCCAACCATATTCTAACTCAGCTCCTTTGTTTTCTGTCATGGGTTTAAAACAGAAAAACAAAACAGATGCCTGTTTTTTTGTTTACCGTTTTTCCATTTTTCCAATTTGGTTTCAAAACAGAAACCGATTTGGTTTTGACACGAAATAATGAAGGAATGAACCATACACAGATTGTTATTGTTTGTTTGTTATTATTTATTTTATTTTATTACCAAGTTCACTTAACTGAGAATTAGTCAAATTTCTGCTGTATAACCTTTTCTGCTGAAGGGGGATGCTCATTGGCATGCAAAGAAGAGAATCTGTCCTTCTCATCATTGTGGTGATTAAGATTTGATCCGGTTGCCTTGTCTGGGTGTTCTTGTCAAACTTATTAGTGTGTTTGTGTGTGTGTGTGTGGGGGGGGAGATAAAGAGGAAGGGAAAAATTAAGAAAAAGGAAATGATGAATGAAAATGACAGGACAGAGGCAGAATTACTTTTAAGTATGATAAGCAGAGGAAGAGTGCAGTGAAAAGACAGACATGAACCTGTGCTCTGTTTTTGTAATGTTACGTCTCACTGAGCAAAATGTAAATGTAATGTAAATGTAAGGGAGACTATCTTTAGGCTGGCTGTGTCCTTTAAAAAGGGCAGGATGACTCAGGCTAAAGGTGGATACGATCAGGGGAAGAAATCTGTGCCTCAGAGTAGCTGTTTGCCTGCTGTGTAACCCAGCAATAAGGTTACTAAACTGGTAATATATTACTTAATTCACATCAAGGCGTTGGACATTTACAGGGACAACTGACAGTGCTTTGTTCAGCTCTATACACAGTGATTTCACATAAGAAGCAAAATTCATCCTCTGTCTGAATATGTGTAATATTGACTTACATCAAGGGTTTTCTTACCTGCTTAAACTTTTGTTAAAGATTGAATTTCTGTAAAACCTACAGTGGCATGCCTCCAAACAACCCAGTTAATTTACATGGAGGCCTGATGAATATATTTTCTTGCAGGTCTGCTCTTTTCTTTAGCCCTATCTCTTAACCAGTGCTCACTTTGTCCACAATTTCTGTTTTTGCAGACAGTACTATTATACTCTTGTAAGAACTTGTTCCCTGCCTGCTGAAACAAAAGGTTTCAGCAGCTGTTGGCTTGTCAATTGTATTTTATAGCGCAGATTTTTTCAAGCATCAAAAGTTGTGCCTGATATTACAGTGTTCATGTTCCATGCTAATACATAACATATTAACTGGTAAAAATCCAACTTTAGATGCCCTTTTACTGTACATGTGAACTATATGTGATGTTCATTACATTCTTGGTTTTCTTTTTTTATGGCATTTTGTAATGAAACCCCCTATCAATAGATAATGACTTGACTTGACAGTGACATATGATAAATATAGAGTGAATATAATTTTGGAAAGATGACAAACTATCATCAAATGTTGATTCTGCATTTTTTCATGTGTTTTATGTATAAGTCTCCAGGTTCTGTGTTTAACTTGGCGAGGATGCAAAAATTTGGGTTTTCAGGGGATCATCCCTATGTTCCCCAGGTCTTATCGGAATGTGTGTCTCTTGAAATAAATTAATATTGTTAAGTGATTGGTATGGGCTAACTTCGCAGTTCAAATTGCAAAAGAACTTAAGGTGACAGTTGTGTCACAAATGCAGTTTAAATGTTAAAAATCTGTTCAGCTACTTTGGAGATTCAATCTCTGAAGTCAAGGAAACTGTATGAGGGCACAAGGTTTCAAGAACTATAACATCAGAAAACTGTATACGCTGTAGTTGGGTGATTTCAACATGTAAACCCATGGAAACATAGTCAACATTTGACCTATAGGGGAAAACATTGCTTAGAACACAAAACCATTTGTAAGGTCTCTTTAATTTGTCATATAAAAGTTTTTCTCGATTGCTTAAACACATTACTTGAAATAATGTCTCTTTTTATTGAAACTCCAAAGACATATCCACAATTTCTCAGCCAACTCCCCAAACATCCTATTTTCAGGTCAAAATGAAGTTCTCCACTCAAAACCATTTAATCTTGCTGAAAAAACAAACTTTGCCTTCAGACATAACACACAAGCCCTCAAAACACACATACTACAAAACAGTCTTATACACTGATGAGATAAATTCAAAACAATACTACAAAAAACTGTGACAGCCCAGAAATTCTTGTTCACCACCTACTCCTCCCTCTACCTCCTCCTCCTCCTCCGCTCTACTCCTGCTCCGCCTCCTCCTCCACCTATCCTATCTGCCTCTTCCTCCTATTCCATATCCTCCACCTCATACACCTCTCTTATGTCCTACACCTCTTTCTTCAGATTTCTCTGCATCCATTTTTCCAAACCTGAATGAACTGATTCTGGCCATTTTATCTATCAATTAAAGCTTCTGATTGGTGTGTTATCAATTTTGACTGTTTGTGCTTCCACCTGGTTAGTTGTGTGCTAAATGAGCTCAGTCTCTGCTGATTGAGTGAAAAATATCGAATGTCAGTGCTTTCTCAATGACCACATGGGTTAGGCAATGATAAATGAAGGGATTTGTGTGTAGCGTTTAGGGAAATGGGTGGGCATTTTGAAAAATGAAATTATGGTTTGGCAATTTTAGTTAAATGCCTGGTTATAGTGTTTAAGCAATGGGAAGAAAATGTAAGAGGATATTGAGCTGGGGAACATAGGACTCTGGGAAAATAGATATGCTCCTGTTTTCAGACATGTATCAGTCTTGATCCCATACTGCCTGGCTCTATGATGATGGTTGTCCATTGAAGGAACCACGGGTATTGCACCATGTGAAGGCCTGTAAGACCACAGTCTGTGGATGGTTTCTTTGCGGATTATGTTCTCCTGTCTGTGATTTTTATGTAGTGTTGGTCTATTACCCTGCTGCTTTGTTCAGAGATAAGAAGGAATAAGAACAGTTCAACTCCAAGGTGTTTGTAAGGTTTCTGTTGAAGCATTTCAAAGATAGGGAACATTAACAGCAAAGGTGGCAAAAAATTATCCCAAAACTACCAAAGTGTTTTTTTCAAGAATAATATTAGAACAGTGTTTACAACAGCTGCAGATTAAAAATATAAAACTCTCTGTTTCAAATCATTCAAGACATATACTGACTCGCCCACTCTGAGGTTTGGAGACTAAAGTAGCATTTTGTTGTCATTTTCTCTTCTCTTCTTTTTCCAAAAGAGAAATAACATAAAATCAATAACAAATTTAGCCACAAGCGGCGATGATCTGGATCCATGAAAAATTTGACATTTTCAGAGGAGAACAAATGCAGATGACTTAAGAGATTAAAGCAATGAAAGAATTTGGACTTTGAGATAATTGCGAACACAAACTTGATTTTTACAGCATCACCTTGAGATCAGAGGGTCATTATACGTACCTGACTATTGGGTGGTTCAACCCACCTGCAACATTTAATGTTTCCAAGGTTTAAAGTTTAAGCTGCACAAAAACTGTTTAACAGAGAAAAACAAGAATAAAGTGTCACGGGATCCAAACTAAATAGAGAACTTAGACTCACTATGATCTGAACACCCCCATTGTCAATAAGTTTGACTTGGTTACCTGGGGATTTCAACCCTGGAACTTCAGATCTGCAGAGTAGGTATCTCACTGATGGAGCTACTGCTGAAAGGCTGTTTCAACAAACATTCTCACAAGTTGAGGTAGTGAACATTTTGAACAAAATCAAACATCATTCTGGTTTTGGGTGTGTTATCTATTGTTTTGGTGGCATTTGATCCAAAACGGAGCAAACAAGAAAATTATGTGCATACTGTACATGTTATAGCAAGATACTGAATATAACTGCAGACTCACCGTTTGACCTATCTAAAAACTCTTTGAAACACATGATATTGGCCATCTAGAGAATATCTGTGTGGATTTTTGTAGCGTTTGAAGAAAGACTTATGGAGATACAGATTTTTATTGAATTAGCATATCTTGAGAAATATAGAGTGACTGACTTCTGAATTGACCATAGGTTGCAGTGAAGCGAATATTTGTCACATATCAGTGGATGTACTGAAAAAAAATCAGCTCTCTAGGACGTAGGAGTAATTTTCTTAGATTTATTGAAGTGTGGAATGAGAAATCTCTAGAAATTTACATTTCTTGTAATAAGCCACGCCCACTTTGAGCAATTAATACCAAATTTTATGCATCAACTGAGAAGCAACCCTAGATCGTGCAAACGTAATTTTGTACAAATCCATTCCGCGAATTATGAGGTATGAACGTTTTGCAAATGTAGTGCCCCCTAGTGGAAGAATATGCCAGGACTGCTCAGCGAAGCTCAGACCGATCATCTGAACAGATCCGTCAAGTTTGGTTACAATAGCTTACGCCAATTTTAATTTACAGGCATTTATGTAAAATTGTACGTCAAGACACAAAAGTAAAAATGTATATAAAAAACAGATTGCCTTATCGAAATTCTTTTTGTATCTTTTGATCAGCATTGTCTGTAGATGATGCTGCCAAAGTTTCAGGTCGATTGCCGGGTTTTAGAGAAAAGTGGTTAAAAAAATCACATAATTTGACATTTTTAGAGCAGAAGACCATTGGAGCAAAGATGCAGATGAATCCAGAGATTAAAATGATGAAAGAAGTTCGACTGTGAGCTTCCCTGCTTGGATCCCTACAAGAAGTCGCCATGCAAACTTTTCTGTTTTTTTTTTACCTACTTTAAGTATATAAAAGCTAATGATAGCACATTCTGTTGATCATCCGGAATCATAGAATATGAACTTGGCTATTATTTAAGTTTTTAGGCTGTAAGTACCACAAGTAAAATTACATTCACCTCCATTAAGGCAGAAGGTTGAACCTGAGGTAGATATATCAAAAAACCTGGGCACATAAAATCTAAATCATTTGCATCGCTATATATTACTATAGCTGTTTTTTTAATGATGTGAGTGTACTAGCCCTTTAATGTG
Organism: Lepomis gibbosus; assembly: GCA_029875015.1. Lineage (NCBI taxonomy): Eukaryota > Metazoa > Chordata > Actinopteri > Centrarchiformes > Centrarchidae > Lepomis > Lepomis gibbosus. The sequence goes on along the minus strand of JAPMOB010246701.1, from coordinate 40,350 downwards.
TCTTTTAGTGCTTTTCTACCTTTATGGCCCCTTAATTGGTGGTAGTAACAATTCTAGTAGGAAACACTTAATCCCCAGGATTTCTGTAATAACATTTGAATTAATAACAAAAGAAATAAGGCACAAAACACCATGTCTAACTGAATGTAGCATACTTAGCAGTGTCAACCTCACACACTCACTTAAATTCAAATTCCCAACAATAAAACCAATTCATAGAGGGATCAACCACAAGGAAAGTCAAGTATGTAATAGGTGCTTGGACAAAACCGTTAAATGGACAATGACATGGATAATTAGAAGGACATAAGAAAACAAGTGAAATATGACGAGGCAGAGAGGGATAGGACTTTGGCCAGTGTCAGGTCCACAAAAGCCAAGTCAGCAACCATGTCCACTGGCAGGTGAGATCACTGTGTGTGACATGTCTCTGAAAGATAGGGCCAACAAACAGACATACACACATACACAGAGCAGATATCTTCAGCCACATACACACTTGCAGCAGACAGGCAGAGAGTGTAATGATGCAGCAAGCAAGAGGCAACTCCAAAAAGTTCCCAACTGTCAACTCCTATTTCAACACAGTGAAACAAAAGTTAGACAAGTGGCTCTTGGTTGTGAAGTGGAAAATGGTAAGGTTGCTGATACGCAGGTAGGCTTGGTTTGGAACATGTGGGTTATATGTTGAGACCTAATGTCCGGTTCAGCCGCAAACATTTCAAAACTGAAAGAACAGCCATCACATCTCTTAGCAGCTCCACACACTCCCTGCTGTGATAAAACAGCAGGAGAAACACTGGGAAAAGGGGCCAGCTGCATAAATTATCTGGCATTTTCTGTCACCGTTTGCTCACCAGAAAGAAAACAGAGTAATAGCCTTACATTCAATAAAATACATCTAAATACTAACCTTTTATTCTTTCTTCTCTCTGCCTAAATAAATAGGACTTCATAGACAGGCATTTTCAGATATGTATAATATTGTTTCTACTTTTAACCCAGTTAAATGTAATTATCTTTTACAAAAAACAGTTTATGATAATTGTTGGAAAAAGCAAGACAGGTGAATCTTGAAAGACTTTTCAAAGAATGGTAAATCATTTCTTAAGTATACACATTAGCGTGGAAATTATTTGTGACAGGAGTTAAAGGAAAAACGCAGACCATGTTCTACAACCCATATTTATGTGTATTGTTAGGCAGTGACCTCTAGGGGCAGTAGTAATTCCGATGGGAGCACAGGTGGAAGTGAGATGAGGTGGTATAAAGAGCCACACAGTCCTTGTAGGCAGTAGGCTAGGGTGGATGGATGGGTCAAAAACAGGACTTTGCTTTTTGTGTCCTGTGTAAAACCAAAAGTCAACATTGACTTAATTATAGTTATGTACGTAAGTTAAGTTATGTCATGTGACTTACTAATGGAACTTACATTTCTGATGTTTGTTAGGTTTGATTAAAACCAATGTGAATATAGTGTGTATTTTTTCTGTGTTTTAGCAGTAATGGTAGCAATATGTGAAAACTTGATGATATTGTGATACTGGCATTCTTGGCTACAGTAATTTTATCATAAAATATTAATTCCAGTCCATCCCTAGTCTGAACCAAATTTTAGGGCAATATTTGATATTGAATATTATTGCCAGTTCATTCTGTCACATTCTGACTCTCGGGCTGAATGCTGGAAACAGAGGTATGGACCCAAATGCAGACACTGAGATGAAAACTGGAGAGTTGATGAGGCTTATTGCAACTTAGGTGAAAACTTACAGTGCAATTGAAAACAAAGTCCAAAAATTTAAACTAGAGACTACTGAAAAACAATCCACAGTGAACTACCATTAAAAGACACAGGAGAGGGAGAAACTAATTACAGGCAGGTGATACCACTAAGACAATCAAGGACAGGCACAGGAAGTAAAACAAGACAAGAGATACTAGGGCAGACTAACTACAAACTAAAACAGGAAGTAAAGCTAACTGAAACACACAAGAAACAATGTCACAAAATGAAACATAACACAGACATCAAAAGTAACTAGCTGACAAAAAACCTACAGAACATAAAGACAGTACAACAAGACTAGAAAACATTAATAAACTCATAAGTAAACCTGACTAATAATCAAATGACCAACGTAACACATACTACAGAGAAAAGCAAACAAGGGCAGGGAATGAACACAGAAACAAATGCAAAACACACCAAACTAAACCAAACCCTTGACAACTGTACTAAAAAAAACAGATGTCGACCTCATTGTGGCACGAGAGGGGCAGTCAAGGGATCACCAAAGATTCGTCATTCGGGAACCATGACGTTTTGTGCCAGTCAGTCTGGAAGAAGTGGATAAGTGTAACCTTTGACCTGCTGCTGACACTAGAGGAAAAGTTGGGATCACCAAAGTGGGCTTCATCCTGTGGGGACCATATGCAAAACATTTCATGATAATACATCCAATAGTTGTTGATATATTTCGGTCTGGACCAAAGTGGTGGATCCTCACAAATTCTACAACATTACTGTCCTAATCACATTTAATACCTTGAGACACTGCTATAAAAATGCACGTGATTTTTACATTTTAGCCATGCAAAAGATTACTGCTAAGCAAATATTAGTATGTTATGGTCAAGTGTTCTGTCAACCTAACAAGTTCTGGTATGTGTTGTGCATGCACAACAAAGCATTCTTGTTTGTCAAAAATTGCCAGGTTTGCGTGAAAATCCTTTAGCTTTTATTTCTATTTTCTTTAGGAAAATGTTTTAACAATGTTAAGTTTGCATAAACAGTACACCCACAACGGGTGTGCTGTTTATGCAAACTTAACATTGTTAAAACATTGTCCGTGTTTAACCGTTGCATTGATAAATTAGTACTACTTCCATTGCATAGAACTAATTCCATACAACAACAGTCACTTCCAAGTAGACAACTGGCAGTTGATTTGAATTGAATTGTTGAGATATGGAAAATTGCCAGTTATTGTACTGTTGTCATTTTCAGCCATAACTGCATCTTTTAAAGATATATGCAAATGAGTTTTGTGTATTGTGTTGCCTTGCTAGCATCTTTGACAGGTAAATTTGCTCTCCAACCTTAAGTTAGTGAAAGTTTTGTTATTAAAGAGATATGAAAACATAAAACATGCACTTTAGGAACATGAGATGTATACACTTCTTGCGCTGAAAAAACAATGTCTTTTAGGACATAGTCAACCAGTTCCTGTTAGGCTTTTAATCTGAAACAAAAAGATAGGAGAGATACCACTCACTCTTGACTATTTAAGATGACCTGAGGACCAAGGCTGCAGGAAATGTTGGCTTTTATTGATTAGAACATTGCTTAAAAAAAGAAAAACAGAAAATAGATCATTTCAAGAATTAATTATTTAATAAAAAGAGAAACTGAGTGGTTTGACTGCTGATGTAATTAGTGCTGTGTAAATTTATATTATACTAGATTTGCTGAGAGTTACTGAGAGTAAAAGTTATTCTACCCTTCCCAAGATTTTTTACCCAGCCTTGATTAGAGGACCGACCTTTATTTGTTTGCCAAATCCCCAGCTAGTATTAATTTACTAGCTACTTGCTTTTATTTGAGAATTAGTAGCAGAGCACAATGGCTGAAGAAAATACTTGATTTTGACAGGCAGGAGGATGTATTCAACTAATTTTAACACAACCTCATCACTGCTGTCGATTCTACGTGTTAGAGTAGAAGTAATGTGCATTATTATATGATTGCATATATACTGCATTCTTCAACAAATTGAATGCCATGTTCACTAAACCATGTTACTTCTGAATGTATTAATTCAAGTGTTGAAATGAAGTGATGGATAGATGGCTGTGTGAAAGTCAGGGACAGAGGTATGTACTAAGGACCAAGGAAGAGGGGATAAGTCATGGGTCAAATAAAGATGGTGAGCTGATGAGAGGCCTGGAGAGCAATATATAGGACAGTGGACAGAATATCTCATTGATGGGATGACTCATGGGTCCACTCCGTCTCTGTGGTTCCTCTAATGAGAAAGAGAAGAGGACAGAAGAAAATGGGTTTGGGAGAGGAAGGATGTGAGACAAGGGACAAAAGTGCTCGGTACACCTAAACAGGCTGTTATATTTTACAATGTTCCTGAAAATATTAAAATTCAGTTTGATTGTGATAGAAAACTTCAACAGGAACCATTAAAGACAGGATCGTATGTACAAATCTCTCTTTGCTTTGTTACACCTCTCTGAGTTGATCGTTATGCATCTTTAGCAAACACTATGGCTAGCTGCTATGGCAGCTGCTCCCTAAGAGGGTGGATGAAGCTGCATTTTTAACAATGTAACTAATTTTGCTCTGGCAGGTTCCAAGATCATTAGAACATATATCAGCAGATCCAAAGTCTGCACTGGCATTTCCACTAAAGGTCAGTGGACAAACAATGTTTTATTACAGGAGGCAGATAATATGTGAACAAAGAGGCTGTATGTAATGCATGGACTGACTTCATAGAATCAATAAGACTGAAGAATTTTGCATTGTGCTTGTTGGGATAGATTGGTGTTGCACAGCAACAAAACAATGTTTCTCTTTTTTCAGATCTGACAAGTAGGACTGAAACTCAGTCTGTGTTTCTAAGGTAGGAAATAAAGAAAAAAACATGATCAAAGCACAGGATAATTAGCATGAATAATTAGCTACAAATTATTATTTACAGACAACTGCAACTACTTAGGATTTTCTTTAATCTTTTTGCAAGATTAGGTATTACTTAATGAGAAGTTTGAGTATCTCATGTTGGACCAATGAACGCGTTTCTTTGAAACAGCAGTGTTTATAAGTGAGTCTATGTGTCCTCCAGGAAAACTGTCTGTTAAAGGTTCCTATCCATATCAGGGTTTAAAATATTACAAGATATCAGAAAAGCTATAGCATACACAGAAAAAAAAATCTCTGTCCTACCTTTGAAAAACAACAACTTTGTTTTAACAACATAAGCATAAATACTTTATAAAAAATGCTTATTACTTGGGCACCATTGTCTTAAGAAAAAATAAATTTGGGTTGAAGTTATAGTTCTTTTTAGCTATGTATTTAAAGTTCTGAATAAAATTAATAAAAAACAGAATGGTTAAAAGGAACTGTGCAATCAATGTGGGTCAAGCTCCTAAAACCCTGGATCATACACTAATTTAACTTGATAGCATATTTTTGTCAGAATTTGGGAGACAACATTTCAAATTATTTTCCCAATCAGAAATAACCCTGGTGGCATCACTTTGTTGATTTTGTGAGCTTTATAAGTGTTTTCACTGGCTGAATTGATCATAACTGATCATGACTAGTAACTGACTTTTATGTATGAATTCAGTGGAGATGTTATTTATACTTTTGAGTCAAAATTCATGGGACACATGCTGGCAAGTACAGTACATTGTTAGTTGTAGGTGATGTAGCTACTCTAGTCAGCAGTCAAATTTAATCAATAACTGGTGTAGACAAGCAGGAACCTCTGGGTTTTAAAAGTGAAGCCAGTGAGGATGTGAAGAAGTGATGTTCACTAGTCACAAAAATAAGTACAATTGTACAGACATCTATGACAAAATTATCCTACTTCTCACTTGATTCATTTCCTCATTTAACTTTCCCAATGATTTGTGTTGGTGTGTTGGTCTCAGTCACTAGTTTCAAGTCTGTTACAGCATGTTAAAGCAGCATCTGCTTTGACATGCCAAACTCAAGTCAACATCATGATGGCTACATCTATTTATTGTATACAGTCTATGGGCTTATAAGCCTTCACACACAGTCATGCCTCACTTCGCCCCTTGAGCTACTAGTGAAGCATTCAAAAGTGCATAGATAACAACAAAAGCTGATATGATGATCGGGACGTTGGGGGCTCTGTACAATGATCAAACATTGAGCCTTTAGTATAGAGAGCATTCATCAGACTCAATTCTTGTGAAACCTCCATCCTCCGTCCACAGCCATCAGAAAGCCTCCAGGAAACAGGTCAGTGAACAAAAGGAGAGGGAGAAAGAGAAAAGGAGACACAGAGAAATAGGATGGGCGATGGGAGGAGGGGGTTCAGAAGTTGATAAGAACTGAGTACTGTTCTTCTAGAAACCAGCTGCCGGAAGAGCTGCTCAAAGTCAGACAAAAACACTTCCCAGTGCGCTTTGCCAGCCCACAGTGACACCTCCCAGAAGTCTTCCTATCGGCCACTGAGCATGACTGAGAGCTGTCACCCAGGCAACAGCCTGCAGTGTTGCAATGCATGTATGCTTAGTAATGAAAGAATTTCATGACAACAAGATTTTTCAGTTTCCAAGTTAGTTTGTTTTGTCATATAGGGATTTCAATGTTATATAACCGTTTTTAAATTTAAAACTTCCACATGTAGTATTTATGGTAATTTTAAGAAATGTCTTGAAACAAGTGGTGGAAGAATCTAACTGATTTGACAGATTTCTTCAGTGGCTTTCAGAGAAATTATATTTAAAACCTTAAGACTATATGAAATGACGTGCTGAGGTGAATATTTTCTGCAGTGCAGAGAGGGAACATGGGTGAAATATGTTACCCTGGCAACAGTCTACAGAGGGAAAGAAACCAGATCATGTCTTTATGAGCTGCAGACAAAGCTCTTAGAAGTTATAAAACACTGCCTTCACTCCATAAATTTCATAGATTATTGCTAAATATTTTGCTTTCCTATGTTGCAGATTCCAGCCTGGTGAAGCATTTCAGGTATTAAAATCTTTTAACCTAAAGAAGTCCTTTGGGAATAGGATTTCAGCTGAGGATTATACAGCATATTAATTTATATGAGAAGAAAAGATGAAAGTCTCAAAATTGTTCTTGTGTCAGAGCCTCAAGTCAGAAACATGTCTGACCATTTTATATTTGTGAGGTGTAATAATAAGGAAGCAAATATGTATTAGAGAAAGACTCTGACATTATCATTTGGAAGACAGCAATGATGTTGGCTTCGAAAGCATCTTCGAGTTGTCCTTGTTTCACCTAAAGCACTGTAAGACAGGCAGCACATCTGTGTGAGATCACCCAGGAGATCAAAAACATGATGTTTTTTATAAATGCTTGTAATGTGTATGCTACCTAGGATTAAGTAGGAAGATACAAATATTATTTTTATTAGGAAAAGTTTGGCCGTTCTTGCAATTACATTCACAATCCACAATAGTTTTGATGATATCAAGTAGTTTTCATGTATGTTAATTAATGAGCTTTAGAGGTGCTGGTAGATTTTGTTACCTTTGGACTGAGCCAGGCAAGCTGTTTCCTCTCCTAAAAGTCTTAATAAAACATGAGAGTGGTATCAGTATTGAGTAACTCTCAGCAAGAAAGTCAATATGTTTATTTCCAAAAAGGTTTGAGCTTGCTTAACATATTAATTAAAGCACCCAAACCCTAACCCTAACCTTTTTACAGATATGTTCAACAGATAAACACAGCCATATTTAATATGAAACATAGGCCTACTTAATTGCTAATGGCAATTTCTTGTACACAAATAAAATGTTCATGAATATTCTAGTATTTTGGTCTACACTCATGGATAATGACTGAAAAACTATCTTCACCAAACAAACAACAACATTTGCAATTTTTTTGAAGAAACTCTATATCTTTTCAGTATCAAAGGCAGAAGAAGCATAACAATGTTATAATGCAAAAGTCTTGGCTGGAGATGTTGGTTGAGTATAGAAATCATGTGACTGACACTGGAGACTGTGTTTCTCATCCTGTTTCTTACCACAAGTCTTGAATGGGGAAAAGTGATTTTATCCTAGCCCAAACCAAGCAGTTGACTAAACTGCACCTAAAACATCTGGTGGCAGTGTAGAAATAGTTTTTGGACGAGTTGTATGGATTGTTTTCGAAGTCACTAATAAACCATCCAGTTTTTTAGATATGCAAGGTCAAAATCTAACTGTGCAGCAACTATATAAGTGACAAATGTGCTCAGATTGCTCTGACAGAAGGTGTGGGGACTATAAACTGCCTTGCAAACTGGTGACAGATCAGTTTTACATAAAAGCAAGTCCAGAAGCCTTTTCCTTGGGGTGAGAACAGGAGTGTTGAAAAGGGTGAGATATCTAACAGTCAGTTCTGTTAGCTTTTGCTGAACTGCTGATGATCATCAGCACAGTGACTAGTGTGTGTGTGTGTGTGTGTGTTAAACTGATTTATCATTTTGCTGATGCACCAGTCCTTTGTTGGTCTTCTATTAAATATCATATAGTGTCGTCCACTGCTTATTTAATGAATGTCCTATCTGATCACTACACCATCTGAACATAAAAATATTTCTTGCTTGTTTTATTTCATTTTCTATGAAATGTTTAGGTGTAGCAAAAGAGTGAAACTATTAATAAAGTAGTAGCTTTAGCACTATTTTATTGTGATCAAACACAATAAATCTGTATCTGTATTTTTTGGGGTCTCATTTAGGATGATCAAACTAAGTGTATTTGCAAAAAAAATACCAGTATTTGTCATCCTCTCATAAAATTCCACTCTGATGCAAGGCATATTATATGTCAGCTGAATTTGGATGTTTTATTAGCATTTAATTTATGCAAGTTTAATCTTTGATCAGTGACAGCAGAATTGTAAACAGTGGTGGAGATGCCTTTACTGCCATAGTGGTGAAAATGAGGGCAGCTAATTGGGACAGCTAAATATATTTCACAGGGTACACCTTCTCCTTGGAAGTTGATGCACAGTTCCAGAGTCACTGCTGTGACAAATTTAACATGCTGGTGATAATGAGGTGATTAGGACGTTTTGATGACCACAGAGTATCTGATGCAAGCCTATACGTCTGTGGTACAAATAATCTACATGAACTGCAGAAACACTTTATGAAGTTGTTACAAAGAAATGAGTATCTTTTCCATTTCCAAGTCAAGCCATTAATCTAACCCCTTTAGACAATCTTTAAACAGTCACTGCTCTGTATTGAATGTATGCACTGAGCAAATTTCAGTGGTCAGTAATTTAAAAACCTTTACTTTCAGCGTTAGTTTGGACGAATATAGACAGCAAACATTGTTTTTCTATCTTTATTATATTTACTATTCAAAAAGTAACTTCATCAAGCATTATAGTCAAATATTTAAAATGTATAATTATCTATATCAATTCAACCCATCAATGAAAATTTAATTACAACAGATAATATATATGATATAATAACATTTCATATTCTGCTAAAAAAAAAAAGTTGCATTTTGTATGAATGTCCCAACCAGGCTCATAAATCAATAGGTATACAACTAAAAATAGAAATAAATCAACCTATGAATGAATAAGTAGAAAGCAAAAAGATTTTTAAAGATTAATCTCTTAGTCAGCTCTGCTAATGCCATCAGATTTGTTAATATATGTGTACTTTTGAAATGCAATTCTTACTATTCCGTTTTTTCGAATAATATAATTTTTTATAGACATATCAAATGTAGCTTTTGATCTGTGCTTTGTCTTAGAAATACATTTTATGTTTTACATTATCCTTCAAAAGGCTCATTTAATTTCATGTGGATCACAGATGAAAGAATTAAACATGTTCTAGAGGAATTTTTAAACCAACCAGCTCCAGACACATATATTATGCGCTATGCACTATTGTCTGTAACTACAATGTTAGGATTACAAGTTCCCAAGTCGACAGTGTGTTTATCTTACTTGAACATTCCCAGATTAAGTGCTGCTTTAAAAAAAATCTTTTTTAACAGAAATATACAGAGGGAAATCTAGGTCCAAACCACAGCTTACAGACCCAGCAGTGAGATACAAGATTTGTTTCAACATTTTGCTCTTGGTGCCTAATTAGGCTGACTTTGTCAACACAAGAAAATGTATCCAGTTGCTTCTTTTTTCTGTGTTTATAGGGGAATTTCTGAGGGCAAATATTCTGGTTTCATTGAAAAGCAGTCAGATGTGACAGAGGCATAATGGCTTTTTCCGCAATCCTCACTGTTTCAAAAAAATGACTTTTTGTGTCTGGCTTTTCTTCTTTAATTGAACATTTTTAAATTCCATATTGACGAGGCACGTGTAGATGTCTCGCCCATTAAAAACCTCTTGCTCTTCATTCTTTTGCTGTTACATTTCAGAGCCAGCAAAATCCTCCCTGACCAGTCACTGCATTGAGAAATCAGTAGGGCATGGCTTCTGGATGTACCATATGGTAATAAAGTAGCATGTTGTCAAACTGTTTGCTCCCATATAAGCCACAGCACAGTCATGGGGATATCCAGTCTCTAAGCATGAGCTCAGAGAGTTTTAATCCTAGGCAAACTCAGCAAGCTCACCAGCGAGAGTGTCAGCAAAGAAAGCCCTAGAAACATGACAATGGACAGACATGACAAAGAGACAGAAGGAAACTCTACAGCTCTATTAGTTTCAAGGGGTGGCAATGAGCAGTGCTAGAATTTATTTAGTATGTTCTATGATGTCTAATAAGATAGGATGTTTTTTTTCCCCTTCAAGAACAAATGTGAGCTTTGCCAACATAGAGAAAGTTAGAAATCCCATTATTCTCATGCTTTGCCACACAAAATACGAGTGCCATGACTTGTTTAACATGTAACCTAAACTATCCTCTGAGGAATGTTTCATCCTTCATCGAATTATACAGAATCATTTTTGTATAATCATCATTATTACACTATGACAGTTAACGGATGACACACTTTGGGTCCTATGAGCTCCCAGTTAGACAAAAATGAAATTGGATTAGTGAGGTCTGATCTATCTGTGGCTACATTACTAGCCACTGTCATCTGCTAAAAAGATTAGGTACGGTGCCACAGACTGATGGAGGTGATGGGACTGCTGTTAACGGTTTGTCTCGGATGACTGTGAACATTTAATTGCTCGAGTCGGCGGATCAGTAAAGATTTTGGAGGCACATGAATACTGGCAGTGGATAAAAGCTGGCCGTGCCCCCCTGATTTTGGCCCATTCTTGATGAGCTCTGCATGTTGTGAGAATCTGAGGGCTAAAAGGCAGCAGGGGCTGAAGTAGCCTTAAGGATGGAGAAGATTTTGATTATGGGGTTTGGTTGAATATCTCAGTAGAAAATCTGCGTTTGAAGTGAACAAATAACAATGTCACTCACTGTTGGGTATAGACCAGAACGGCATCGTCTCAACAAGTGTTAACCATTTTGAACCCCCAGGTTTTACATTATATGGAGAATAACCTGTCACAATCCACTGCAGATGAATGAGCCTCCAGAGAACGATAATTCTTTATTTTGGCGGCATTTAAAATTTTTTTTTTATGACAGTGAATATGAAGTAGCTTCTGTCATTTAAATTATGCCGAATAAGAAACTAAAAGTAATTACCAAGTCTTTCACACTGAGATTTATTCACTTTCAGTGTGGTAAATAGTAAATGATGCTGGTGACAGTTAATACTGGAGATAGCTAGCTTGAGTGGGAGGTTGCTGTACTGTCATACAGTCATAGAGTCATACAGTATGCAGCAGCATCAGACTGTCATTTGAAAGAAAATCTCAGCCTGGTGATTCAGTCAAATATGTATGTATGTGTATAGATGTCCGAATAAGCATTATCTATCAACATTAATTTATTAAAGTATTGAAAAAGCTCAGGTTCAAGCAAGGTAGCAAACTTTTTAGCATGGTGTTGCTATGCAGAAGAGACCTGAATCAAGCTCTGGCAATCTCAGAAATCCTAGTATATAATAAATCATTAAATTAAAAAAAAACGGGTTCTTAATTTTCTAATGCAGATGCTTGTCTTTTGTATTGATGATTAAAAGAGTTTCATGTCCCTTTAAAGTGCTACACTTGTTGGTCACTTACTGTACCATTGTCTATACAACAAATGGGACATTTACTTCAGGAACATGGGTGCCCAAAAAATAACTCCTCCAAGCTCCTTTGGACAGGAGGATTTTTTTTTAGTTCAATTTAAGCTCTTCATGGTCCAAGTGAGTCTGTCTTGTTCAGCAGGGACAAAGTTTGAGAATGAAGACGAAGATCGAATACTACAGGCTGCTTGATTCATTCGCCAGGCAAAGTTTAATGAGCTGTTAATTTTGACCCAAACTTCACTAATGAAGGTGCTCAGAGCTTAACTGTACAAGAAAGTGGCTGTAAAGAGTACTCACTGTATGTATGTCTGTGAAGTCATCCATGTCATCCATGGTGGGTGAAAATCAATGGCAACTGGACTTGGTTAAGATACTCACTGGGTGTATGTGTGAAACATTAAAGCTGTTAATAAAATTACCTCATTCCTATACACTCTAGTTCCCTTTGTCAGAAGGTTATTCCAATTAAATTTTGGAAAAAGAAATGACTCATTAGATTAATTGGAGGACACATATGTACAAGTCAGTAAGCCTGATTTACTTAATTTTGATCAATACACATTTACAAGCAACATGTGCTGACCCTAGTACAATGTTTGAGAAACAGCTTGCAACCTCAGGATTACTTAGACATTCAGCATTCATGTTTACCTTCAGTCCAGTGCCCTTTTCTGGTCTGTGCATAATGAATGTTAGAAGTCAGCAAAGGTACTATAGTGTATGTACCTGGGCACGGGTCATGAATTATTGAACAAAGATGATTTTACACAGTCAACAAGATGAGGATATAATACAAATAATCTGATGCAAACACACGTTGCATAACTGAAAATGTTCCTAACAAAGGCATTTAAGTTAAATGACCTCCAAGGAATATGTATTAAGGATGTTCTACCATAGTCTACCATGGACACATCTACTGCCATTAGGTGGTGGTGAAGCAGAACATTGTAGTATGTCTGCCCTGAGTATATACTATATACTCATGAAATGGTTTTCTGTCTTTTCTGAGCAGCAATTAAACACAAAACAACAACATTACAGCACATCATGGTAAAGCACAGCTGGATATCCTACATGAAGGATGAATTTGCAGTTTTGGTAAATGCTTTACGCATACTTAACATCTCTTAATCCCACTGTATCAAAAAAAAATCTGGTGTACAGTGGATCATTACTGTTGAAAATGAGCTCTCCCATGGCAGAGGATATGGAGAGCTATCCATTAATCTGCCAAAGAAGAAAGTGATGAGATGTCCCTTAATAGTTGTGTGCAGCCCTAATGTGCACTAAAGGATTGTAATAATGGTCTTGGATATATACATTGTTTTGAGTTATGGCAGAGAGCTGTGAAAGCATCACAAACAAACGTCAGAAGAGTTTATTTCAAAAAGCAAAAATCTTATTGTTCTGACAAAATAATTCCTGCCATGAAGGAAAAACCCCACAAGGACATTTTTACCCAATAGACATCAAGATGTAGAGGATCTGTGCTAAAGATCAAACAGCATACCTTAACAAACCTCTCTCCTCTGCTTCAGTCTGTTCACAGTTCTCAAGAGGAGTGTATGCCATTTTCGGATTCTACGACAAGAAGTCTGTCAACACCATCACATCATTTTGTGGGACGCTCCATGTCTCATTCATAACGCCCAGCTTCCCTCTGGATGGGAATCAGCAGTTTATCATCCAAATGAGACCTGATATCAAGGGACCCCTCCTCAGCCTCATCGAGTACTACAAGTGGGACAAGTTTGCCTACCTGTACGACAGTGATCGAGGTAAGTCATGGACACCATTTTGTCTATTTGAAACGCACCTTTTCTTATTCTCCAAAGTTTACCACCAGTGTTGGCAACATGGAATTACATTTCTTGCTGTTGTCCACTTTTGATGTGTTTCCATTGAAAGTTGTATTGGGAGTGCATGACACAGTCTAATTGAATACATAGCAACATATTTAAACAATCTGGTTACATCAATAAAGGAGGCAATGCTTTGACTTCATTCAAAGATTATGTTCAAACTGTTTATTTCAGAATGACCACCTGTTATATCTAAAACACTATGTGTGTAAAAAAAAGCACAGGTAAATCTAGGTAAAGGGCGTTTTGATTCATGACAAACAGCTTGTCACACACAATCAACTATAGCACCTCTTGTGTTTGAATGTCTGTTTTATGTAACATCAGGGGTAGGGGAGGCAGTCAGAGTCATCTTTAACATACAGTAAAGGTGATGTGCCCTGCAACTGTGGACTTTCACACTTGTTCTACATAGAGGCGCGATTTGTGTCCTTTATATATTTATGATATGAACACCGAGTACTAGAAAAGCTGCATCTGGCTTCACAACTAAAACTGTGTGCCCAGTTTCTGTAGGCAATTACTTCTGAAGTCGTGACATATAACCAAGGATGTACGTTTGCACGGTAGGGACATGTCTCTACCAATACCTTGGGACAGAATTGTCCCTACCAGAATTTGAGAAGACTTGTTTACTTCTTCTTTGGAGTGAAGTCAGATCAGGTGGTCCTGTTCCAACGTTAACACCAAATCTGAACCCTTGAATCTGATCCCTTAAACTGGAAATGAGCTGGGCTTCTTCTGATAGGATTTTTATGATTCCCCAGCGACCAGAGTGTATCTTACCAAAGAGTTTATATTGAATACATGAACTTTCATTAGTTTCTTATTATAATTTTCATTATAATTTATGTATAGCATAGTATAAAGAGCAACATAAATCACCAGAAACCACACCAAAATTTAAAAACGGAATTGTTTTGGATTTAGGAGGCTGTATATCAAATTTTAAGAAATTACAAACTATTTGCAATGGTCTTTAACACATTTTGAGATTTGTGTTTGCTACAACCAGTTTTGGTATTATAACAAACAGCTAACTTAGCTAATAACAGTTAGCTTGTTAACTAACTTCACCAACAAGTAAAGCTATCTATCTATATATATATATATATATATATATATATATTGTACATATAAACATTTAAAATTTGGGGAATAGGAGATTTTGTTATTCTGTTTCTCTAAAAATACACTGAGCAGAAAACACATAATTGATACTTCTCTTGTCTTCATTTGCCTATCTGGCAGTAATCTAAAAGTAACTAAAAGTAATCAGATTACATTACTTATATTTTGTGATACTTGAATTACGTTACTGATTCCATTTTTAAACAAGTAATTAGTAATTGCACCGGATTACGTTTTTAAAGGAACCCTCCTAATCCTGCTCAAAATTAAAAGAATGCATGCTGAAGATCATTATTCATCAGTCGGCACAATAATGTAATCAAAAAGTCATTATTACCGCAATAATTGGTAAAAAAATCTCTGCCTGTCAAATTTTGCAATCAGAACTAAAAGTGTCTCTAAGCTAAGCCTGTGCACCTGCAATTGCAATACTGCAAGATCATGGATTGATTTTATGCAAGGCAGTCAAAGATAAAAAATTATCCAACTTCAAATTATAATAACCAGACTTACTTTTTATTTAAATCTATTCTCTCTATTCTTTGATCCCTTTTATCAAATATTTTTTTCTATCTAACATTGCTATAGGTATGAACGTTTTAATATATTTAGCAGACTGAATGTCTGAATGGTTCTACACACAATACATGCTTTATCAGCCTTAACATTTTAGTGTTTTTCACATCTAGTGTTTGATAATCACACATGCCACTGTAAAATGGATACATTGGAGTGATAGAAGGCCAAGTGTAAAGCGTAAAAACAATAACTGCAGCTGCTTCTGTGCTAACTTTCTTTGCTGTGTCATGTAAGTAATTTCATTCTGTCGTCTGCTAATTGTGATTCTGTGACTTGCACCCTTGGTGAACAATGTAGTCTCCTGCAGCACAAAGGGACCATCTAGCACTGAAAAGGAAATCTTTTCTACAGATAGAGTTTCATTTTATTTGAATACTGTTACTGCAATGAAAGAATAGAATTAAGACCTCAATAATATCCAGTTACAATAGAGGAAGTCTTTTTTCTGTCATATAGGGATGCTCAGCTTTCAGGTTACACTTCTTAAGCCCCTTTATTACTTACTATCATAGAATGAAACATTTTTTTTATTTTCAGGACACTAAAATGAGGAGTTTGGGGATCACTTTCAAAAAGCACTTTGAGGACGTTGAATGACACTTTAACAATTCCCAAAGATGACTTACCATACCGTTAAAATAATTCACTGGGTGGCTTAAGGTAATAGGAAGTGAACCATTTCAAAGAAGCAGGATCACAAGTATGCTATCTATACACTAGTGTTTAGGCTGTGTAGTGCCAATAGCTTAGATGGATTTAGTGCATTTCTGCTCTGTGTCACTGTTAACTCTCATTTGTTTCCCATCATTGAAACTCCCCCTCGCACACACATGTTCTGTCTTCACTTAATCTATCTACAGATATGCTATAACCTCTCTTTCATCTTTTTCCACATGCTCTTCTTCCTCTTCTCCCAGAATCCATTGCTAATCTTCCCAGTCAGCATTGCTCTTACTGACAGCAGAATGAAATACTGTTCCTCTCCAAAATCAGAGGGCAGGTTTCAACCAGCTGCTTTAGACTGTCCTCATGCTAATGCTAACTCTGACCCGCTGTCTCTACTGTACATCCACAGTGGCACTAAAGGGCCTGTTGTGCATATTTCATCATTGCATGGCTGTCTAATTAGGTCAGTGTGATCCACTCATTCCCATGGCAACCGAAGTGTGAAGAGAGACAGAGAGAGAGAAAGAGAGAGAGATTGTAAGTGACTGGGCAGGTTGGTAAATGATGCAAGGACGTGTGTGGGGATGTTTCTCAGTCAAAGATGGAGCCGAGGGAGAAGAGGGAATAGAGTTGCCACTGGTTATAATGAATTCTATTAGCACATTGAGACTAATGGATGAACCAACACCACCATTGTCAGCTGTTGTCAGTAAGTCAGTTTAGATAATGAATGTATGTCTGTGGGCGGATAGGCACTCAGGCTCACTGCAGATATGTTCTCAGTCAGACTTTTAGAAATGCATTTTCTCACCAAATCTTTGACATTTTAGTACTGCCAGTTGGATCAAAAAGACTGGAATGTGAAAAAGGGAAAAAAAGAAAAGGAAAGAAAAGCAAATACATTTTTACAATCTGGGTCTGTGGTCATCATTCCTATTAAACCTCATTATCATTAGAAATTGCTTTGATTTTGCACCTCACTATTTATATCCAATGCTCAGTGTCAAAGTACAAAATAATTTGCCCATTAATTAGAATCAGAATCAGCTTTATTGCCAAGTAGGTACACACATACAAGAAAGTTGCTTTGGTGACTTGGTAACAATAAACAAGAAAATATATAAATATAAAATATAAAACAGAAAAGATACAAAACATATCACAGCATAATGAAGAATTTATGTACAATGGTGGTTTGTGCAGTGATATAAAACATATTTACATTGGATTTACATGTGCAAACATTTACAGTATGTATCTTAAAGTGGTGTGTTTGGGTGTGTGAGCCACAGTATTATTGGAGATCTCGGGCCCTGTTGATGAGGCCAGCTACAGATGGAAAGAAACTGTAATTGTTGGCTTTGGACCTGATGGATTGCAGCCTCCTGATAGAGGGGAGTGTCAGTCATACATTGACTCCCTAAACCTGATCCTCTCATCACTTGTTAAAGTCACAAGGACAATAACTAAAGAGTCCAGGTCTGTCCGTTCCACACACAGTCTGGTCAGTGAGCGTGCGCTGTGCCTACTGCACGTTGGCCTGCCGTGAAATGTATTCATTGACCAAAGTAAATGAGGCAAACACACATGGGGAGTAGAATGGTTTACAGATTATGAACAAAGATTCCAAATCAGAAGAACAGTGCTGGTAAATCGCTATCACATGGTTACATCAGCCACTGTTGATGTAAAATTAATGAATTAATGAATGAAAGTCACTGTTTTTCCCCACTAGCACACCGGTACATTTTCCTCTCCTCCGTTGTTTCACTGCATGAGCAAAGGTGAGAGCACCTTCCACCAGAATGTCCAATAATTCCACTGATGACACATGAAAAGTTAAATAAATCTGCTGGCATTGTTTCCTTGATGTTCATTAACGTTGTGAGAAAGTTCTATGTATCACAGCAGAAAACTGAATTTACGGACAAAACAGCGTACACCAAAACACAGAGACAGCCATCATGCCATCATTAACAATAGACCCCTCAGAGACCTAATTAATATCTTTTTTTAACTATGGCACTGATCTTTTTACTAGCATTAAGTGTTTAATTTCCTGTCATTAGGCTCTTACCTTAAAGTTGAAATAATCAGTGTAATGCTTTGTGGCCATCTCCACAGCCAAGTAAAGCCAGCCACTCATCATGTGGTCACAGCCAGTAGCTGTGGCTATAATCAGAGCTTAGCCTTAGATGGTGAACACAGTGGAGCATTTAACAGTTAAAACAGCAGATATTTCTCTCAAAAGTAAGTGGAAAGCAAAACAGAGGTAAATGGAGTGTAAAAAATGGGTTTACATTTATCAGGTTGTCAGAAACAGACAATGAATGCTAATGTTGTTCTGTATCTGGTGGATGGATAAGTTTACCATATCAACTTAAAAGGTGATGATACACTTAACCTTAACTGTTCCCCAACCAAATG
This sequence comes from Lepomis gibbosus, assembly GCA_029875015.1. Lineage (NCBI taxonomy): Eukaryota > Metazoa > Chordata > Actinopteri > Centrarchiformes > Centrarchidae > Lepomis > Lepomis gibbosus. Next base: position 21,808 of record JAPMOB010246701.1, on the reverse strand, counting down.
GCATTAAATATTAACAATGGCTTAATCTGTTTTTTTGCAGGATCATCCAGTATCAACATTTTGGCTAGCTTTAGAGTTGTATAGTCTTAGTAACATTTACTTATGTAAATAGGTTATGGCTCTCATGACAAAAAATCCATGGCTACCTTTTTAATTGTTTTTACTTTTATTAACTCTGTATGTATTCATTTAAATGTTCTGATTGTTTTATTAGAATGTCTCGTAATATTTAGGGCTTTTGGAACAGGTAAAAAATCAATTCACAAACAGAGCTTTTTTCCTTATTCTAAGGAAATTATCATTTACAAATTCAACTTCTTTCTCAAACAGAAGCACTGCAGGCAATCAAAATAATTCTGCCCTCATATTTTCTTCTACAACTTAACAATTGAATTAAGTGGTGCATCAATTGATATTATGCAGCCAGTGGATAGATGTACCTTCCTGGGGGAAGGATGCTGGACGTTTACCATGTGGATGAGTGAGGAAACTATAGCTTGAAGCGAAGCAGTTTTAGCTAACATGAAGATGCAATTGCACGTGCATGATACAAGGACAGCCACACCCTCAAACACAGTTCATAGATACTAATCATGTCAAATGTATTTATTAATTAATGTAGCCTCAAACACCATTGATTCTGAATTAGCATTTACTCTAACATTTTCCTTTTGTCCTTGCTTTACAGCTTCACTGTCAATCGCTCTAAATTTGAATTATGTAATTTAATAATTATTGATAAAACAGTCAAATGTAACCACACCAATGCGACCTAACTGTAATAATGATGTATAGTTCATTCAGATAAAACTGCAAGCCTCCATTTTCCTCCCACCATCATAAAACTACCGCTGTGTCACATGAAATTGATTACATCTGTAATTCACCTAGCTGTAGCAAGGCAGAATGAAACACTCGACCCTTTTATCAAACTGCTCTCCAACTGCCTGCTGCAGACCAGGGATCAATATCAGCAGAGATTCAGCTGTGAGACTAGATAGAGAGGGTGTTAGAAATATAAGTTTTAGACTGGGTAGTCTTTGCCTTTAACAGAGTGCACATCGGATTGATGCACAGGCGTTACATGTAAATGAATTACTCAGATGTGACATAATACACCTATTCTTCACTGTATCATACTTTACTGGTTTTGTGTAAAGATCAAACACTTCAGTGCATAGGATGGTTCTAATGTAAAAAAAAAAATAGGGTTAGTTGCATCCAGCCTGGTGGAGTGCTTCTGTTTTTTTGCTTGTTCTGGAGCTTTTGAACATATCATACACTCTTCCACTTTTGGACTTCTCCATGTTGGCTCAAACATTGAGCTTGAAAGTTTATTCTTCAGTTTGTAAACAGTCCTCAGACTAATGAGAAGAAATGGAAATAATGGAAAATTTGAACATTTATAGTTCCATGGCAATGGAGATTTATATGCTTACGAAAGCTGTGTGATAAAATGAAAACAAGTGTGTAAGTGAACCTGGAAGTTGAGATTGTTTTGTGAAATTGTTTTCAAATACTTCTGTTAAAAAACGCAGTTATAAATCAGGAATATGAAACTTTTGGTGTTGATGCAGTCAAGTGTATTGTTAGACCCACTTTCCTCCCACATGTTGGTCAGGTTCATGCCAGAACACCAGTGACTCATCATGATGAGCTCTTTACATAAGGCATTGAGTCTCTGTAAAACATCCTTGACTAAGCAGACAATGAATGCAGCAAATCTGCAATAAAATGTTCAACAATGGTTGTGAATAAATATTGTCTGCCACATAATTTGTTTTGAGTTTTTTTTCTACTTCTCTCATTGCTCTTTCACCATGACTTCCCTTCTTTGTGGCTATGACTAAAGTATGTGGCAGTGCCCATACAAAATTTTCAGTCAATCATTCTTTAGGGAAATCTTGAATTAAATGCATTGCTTCAGCAGAAAGGGCAACAAGGAGACACAGATACTGTGCATTATGTCTTCTTTATACCTACCTTCCCAATGTGCTAAAATGTTTTTTTTACCCATTTGTCATTAGGGTGTCTCTAAAACTCCAAATGTCTTCAGTCCAAAAGGATACCATGAATAAGTCAGAGAGTATGCATGTTGTTTTAAATCCACGTTCTTTCCATCCTCAGGCCTGACAACGCTGCAGGTTGTTCTTGACACAGCAGCAGAGAGGAAGTGGCAGGTGACAGCCATCAATGTGGGGAACCTTAAAGACGAGAGGAAGGATGAGGCCTATCGCTCACTGTTCCAAGATCTGGAGAACAAGAAAGAGAGGAGGGTGATCCTGGACTGTGAACAGGACAAAGTAAAAGACATCATGGATCAGGTAGAGTGCAGAGTTTATTTCAGTCTTTCTATTCAAACATGTTTTGTTAAAGAAGGCTATGGGATATGACAGGATGTTGCCTTTTCTTGTTAAAACTTGTGCAAAAGAGCTAACACCAGCATGTGCCCTGTTTTTCAACAGACTGTAATTATTGTCCCTAAAATAGCCCATCCAGCTGAAAACAATGATTTTAGAAGACCGTTGCTCTTACATCAGTTGTGATGGATTGCCTTTGAGAAGTTTGTGGTGTCTATGTGGAACGCGGATGTGAACAGCAAATTAGACCCATTACAGTTTTGATATAGGGCCGGACGATCCTGTAGTCATGTGTCATTGAGTAAAGTGTCAATGGTTGCTAACTGGGTGGCTGTGGCTCAGGATCGGAAGGTTGGCGGTTCAATTCCCGGCTCCCCCGGGCTGCATGTCGAAGTGTCCTTGGGCAAGACACCCCAAACTGCCCCTAGCTGCTGTTCCGCCAGTGTATGAATGTGGGTGAATGTTAGTTTCTGTTTGAGCACTTAGGATGAATGTGAATATGAATGTGAGTGAATGGTGAATGCAGAAGTAGTGTAAAAGTGCTTTGAGTGGTCGAAAAGACTAGAAAGGCGCTATACAAATACGGAGCATTTAACTTGACTACACATCTAAAAATGATGCTAAAGGGGTACCCAGGGCATTGAAAAGTGTCCATATGTGAGTAGTTGGGAATGAGAACGTTCATATGATATTGTCACTCCTTCAGAGAATGCATTACATAGATTATATCTGTACATTTTTATTTTATCAGGCTGTTTTGGAGAGTTTAATCGAATATGTTATGAATGCATGGTTTGGGAACCTTCCTGTATCATCAAAGTCAGAGTTATCGCATTAGGTTCAGAATGCCATGAAATGGAAAGATCATCATAATCTTCACTCTCTATTGATTGTGCTTTCTGGTTCTCAACAATGTGATTAAATCAGGACCCACACGACAATGACACTGTGTAACTTTTGGTAAATGGCCACTGGTCATACCAGACCACATCAGGCTGTGGCAGAAAACATCCCTGATTGCATTGGACAGAGAACTGTAAAATTGTATTGCTTATGAATTAAACAATTTACTTCAAGAGAAGCAAAAGATCAAGAATGTTTTTCCAATCTTTCAAGAGTTATGTAGCCTTACTTTAACTAAATCATATCTCTGTCAAGACAATAGACAGACCAAACCGAGACACTTTTACCAACTACAGTCCCTAAAACTAAAGCTTGATTTAACACTATTAAAGCACATAATTGGCTGTTTTTTGTCATAATATTTAATGTCAAGAAGAAGAGAAAATAATGTTATTGTGTGAGAATAGCATCAGGAAGTGTAGGAAATTGTCAGTAGTGTTTTTTAAAGTGAATGCAGGAAATGCTAACAACCCTATTGTCCTTTAATTTCTCCTGTAGGACAAAAGTGATATTCAGCCAAAATATGTGCTTTTGAAACAGCACTTAGAAAAACAACATTGCCACATGGATCCAGCAGTCCAGCAGATGTAGAAAGGCACCATAACAATTACACTAATTGTTCATTCAAGCAATAAACAACACTCCAATTAAAGGCAAAACAGATGCACATAAACATGTTTTTTTTACTCCACTTTTTACCCAAGAGATAGACTTATCGATTAGCATTTAAAGCATGTCAGCGTCTGTTTAACTGAATGCTGAATGAAATCAATGCCCACAGCCTCGGTGCCTGTTTATCGGGGAAAAACAGAATCCATTCAGGTAGAAGTTCCTTGCTTCATGTCAAAGACATTTACGTAGGAGATGCGCAACATTATTATTCAAATATGCTTCAAGTGGCGGCCCTGACAAACAGAGGTGCCAGTCAAGCAGCAGGATTAGTTTCAGGTGTGTCATTTATGTGAGATAGTGAAATGGTACATAGCTGAGATATTTATGTTATTTTCTGTTGCTTTACTGATAAGGCAGGTGAATTTGGAATTGGATATCTCTGCCTAGCAGTATTTGTGACTGTGAACGCCACAGCTTTATTATTAAGTGATAATAACCAGTACTGTCTGCAATTTGATGTTAGATTTATGTAGTTTGGATATAACTATTATTATATACGCTTGTCTTATCTCTGGTTGCCACACTCTTGGTCTATCAAGGAATTATAATGAATGTTTTCCAAAATAATAACAACAGAACAACAGAAAAAACGCTTTAAATTAGCTGACATGCATATGGTGAGTCATTTTAAAACTGTATTTGAAGAACTGGAGACTTTTATTGTGCTGTCTTGTTTACCTGAGACTTATTTCTTTATTCCAATGGGAGTACTTCTGTTTTTTTGTGTCTCATAAAACTGCAGGTCATCACAATTGGCAGACATGTAAAAGGCTATCACTACATTATAGCCAATCTGGTAAGTTTATACAAATACATTTGTTTACAGATCATGTTATCACTTTATGAGTTTTTAAAGTACCTCATATAGGGAGATAAAATCTCGGTCAAAATTCGATATTTTCAGGGTTTCATTGACGGGGACCTATCCAAAATCCAGTATGGCGGTGCCAACGTGTCAGGCTTTCAGATTGTTGATTTTGATGATCCTTTGGTGTCCAAGTTTGACCAGAGATGGGAGGCCCTAGAAGAAAAGGAGTATCCTGGTGCTGACAATAAAATAAGGGTGAGTTTATTTGCACATATGCATGCATGCCTGAGTGCATATGTGTTTCCTTTTCTTTCTTTTTCTTTATTTGCTTGGTGGGAAATGTCTTTGTAAGCACTTAAATGTGCCTGAGTTGCTCTAATGTCATTATGAACTGAGTGCTAGCATTTTTTATAAAAAAAATATATTATTTGATATGAATGCAATGTAAATTAAATCAGGATGTTATGAAATTAAATTGAGAAATTATTTCTTTATTATATTTACTGCCTATACTAGCCCTTTGGTTTTACTAATATAATATCTACTCTCTTGGGACTGAAAATGCCTCCCACTCTTCGTTTCCAAGCTCAGAGATACTGTAAACTACTGACATTTGAAATATCAGCCATCGCCAAAAATATTATCCCAAAAAACAAGATTTTTTTATTGCCAGGCTGTTGCAAGTGGTTCAAGTCTGGGTTAAAAATCACTCTGACATTTACAACATAGTGCAGCACAAAACAGAAATACAACAGACATAAAATAAAAAAGGGCACCAGAACCAGACATAAAATTTGCACTCTGATTAGGACAAGATGCCTTAACATCAGGGAGGGTAATGAGCAGGAGGAATGGTGTGTGTGTAGAACTTCAGAGGAGGATACTTTATTTTCAAACTGGCTCATGTTGGTTACCCTCATTTGTTCGATATATGAATTTAAGGTTAGATATTTACCTCTGTCACGGCTATTTATGACCAACAACATATAAAGTTACATATTTGAAGGGATAAGGCTTAGAATACTATTTCCAGCCACAACTGCATTCATTTCTGCTAAAGAGGGTCACAAACATGTAGTTTAAGTTTCTAAAAAGTACTACATAACATCCTGAAACAGTGGGGCACTGTACTAAATGTTAATCAATCAGCAGTCAAACTATGTTTTCAGCTGCAAAATAAACAGTGTGTTTGTTTATCATAACGAAGGAACCCAGTGTAAAGTACTGGTTCATTGATACATTTTTTTTACAACAAAAGGCTAGTGCACATATATAAGCTAAATCAGGGAGGTTAGGGTTAGGCAGAGAGATTTCTGACAACCCTGTTCTTAACACATTTATCTATTGTCTTCCCCTAGTACACATCAGCGTTGACCTACGACGCCGTGCAGGTGATGACAGAGGCCTTCCGCTACCTGCACAAACAGCGCATTGACTTCACCAGGAGGGCCAACAATGGTGACTGCCTGGCCAATCCCGCTGTACCCTGGGCTCAGGGAGTCGAGATAGAGCGAGCACTGAAACAGGTAACACATTGCACATACACACGTCCTTTTGTTGGTAAAGAATTGTTGCCATGGTAACAGCAGATCTCCTTTAGAAAATGCACCCACAAAGGCAGAAAGTACTTCACAGAGATTGATTAAAGACTAATGTTTTTACCATGCATGTGGACCCACACAGATATACTGACAGCTATTCTTCAGAAGAGAAACAGAGGTTTACCCACAGACTGTCCTCTGAGCTTTGATGCAAGGCAAGATTAGCTTTACTCCTGTTGAGAAATGAAGCTGGACAGCCAAAGTGATTTTTTTTGTTTGTTTTTCAGGTTGGAGCTATTGTTTCTGAACTTGGTATAAGTCAAAATTGTAGTGCATCTGCCTTTCAGACCAAGAGCAACTGATGACAGATCTCAAAAAATCTCTAGACCTCATATATTATTCACATTCAGAAAACATTTACTTTATCTGAAATTACACAGTGGGAACTACTATGAGTATCTGAGGATATACACTCAAAAAAGGTATCTGTCAAAAATGTTTTACAAATATTACAAAAATAAAAATGGCGTTGCACCAAGGCTTCAGGGTTATTTTGGATGTCTATAGGATCAATCAACCAACTGACAAGGTGCTCAGTGCAAGTTTTTTTGGATCTCTGCCCATCTGACTTGTCTATCTGAGCTTGGGAAAAGTCCCTGAACTCTTCCTGTTGGCCATGAGGTATCATGGAGATGGATGTCAACTGTATCCAGGGTGATTGTCTCGGAGAGCAACTCCAGAATTTGATCAGTACTTAGCTTTGATGCCATCACCTGGTACCCAGGAAGTCTGGATATGCATAGACAAGATGAGCATAAGCAGTCTTTGGCTACCCTGTGAGGACAAGACAAGTCGCTGGATTGGGATCAAACATATGAAAATAAAAGACAGAGCAACAGGCATGAAATGCAGACATCAAGCTAAAGACACAAGACAAAACAAAACTAATGCCAATGAGAGAAGAGAATATTGTGTGTCACATGCTGTGTCTTTGATGCAATCTCCTCTCCAATTTGGACACTGATAGTTTCCTTATGTCTTATGTTCTGCTGCTTTGGAGCTCAGCATAAAACAACATTTGAAGTCATGGCACTACTTTGGTAGTGGAGAGAAAAACAGGACACCCATCTACACTGTGCCTCGTGGCCATTAGGTAGGGATGAGAGACTTGTCCTAAGCTTGAATGGACAAGTCATAGTGGCAGAGACACAGATAAAGGGGAATCCTCATCCTTTAAGTAGATTGCTCTTATGGAAATCTAAGATGACGACTTCCTGGAATACTGTATGTTGGAATGTGTTCACTATTGTAGGATCTAGAATTAGTGACAGATTATGGGACATTTTTTAAGCTCTTGAAATCATCCTAATTGTCCCAGTGTCAGTCAGAAGCAGTCTGATAAATTGTACCAAACCTATCAAAAAGCAGTTTTCATGTGACAGAGCAGTCTTAGTGTACACGCTTTGAAAGTCAGCTTGAGGATAACATGTTTGATTTTCTGTCTTGAAGGTGCGTGTGGAAGGCCTGACAGGGAACATCCAGTTTGATCAACATGGCAAGCGAGTCAACTACTCAGTAAACATCATGGAATTGAAGACTAACGGCCCTGTAAAGGTAAGCATCCAGGTGGATTTTTAATCTTGTGGATGATTTAAATTGGAGGGTCAAATTATGTAAAGCAGCATACTTTAGAGAGATTAATCATGCACATGTTGCTTTCATGGATACTATTGATTTTTCGTTCCAACAGATTGGATACTGGAATGAAGTTGACAAAATGGCTGTCACCAAATCTGATGTCTTTGCAAACGACACAACAGGAATGGAAAACAAAACAGTTATTGTCACCACCATCTTGGTAAATATTATAACATAAGACTGCATAACTAAGTGTAAACTGCTTTAATTGTCTTTCCAGTGTCTCCCTTCTGGTGTTAAGTAGCTGGGGAAACAGTTTGCTCCTGGTCCAACATATGGCACCACAATAATCATTTATATCTGTTTTTACATTTTAACTTTATTTGATTTAGACTTATTTTGGTGATATGATATAATATTATATTTTCCAAAAAGGAGAGGATAGTTGTTTTGTTGTAGCATACCACTTCTGTATGAATTATGGCTTCAGATTGACAACCAGAACAACACCAGACCACTCATTTCTTACAACAAGGATGTGCTTTGTTTAAGACCAGTGCCCTCTCGGATTCATAATGACCTGTCACCCTCATGTGAAGCTCTTGTCTTTGAAGCTGCCTTTTACATTGTAATTCAAACCTCTTGTGCTGAACAGAGTTTTCTGTTTCTGTCTCTGTCCTTCAGGAAGCTCCATATGTAATGCTGAAAAAGAACGCCGACCTTTTTGTGGACAATGAGCGCTACGAGGGTTACTGTGTAGATTTGGCTGCGGAGATAGCAAAGCACTGCGGCTTCAAATATCAACTGAAAATAGTGGGGGATGGGAAATATGGAGCCAGAGATGCAGAGACCAAAATCTGGAATGGGATGGTTGGAGAGTTAGTGTATGGGGTGAGTTATCTTTAACAGGTTACTTAAGACCTTGATTAACACCCAAGCCACTTATTCTAAAGTACATTTAATAACTTTTGTCCTGTTTTGTTTGTTTTTTCTCTGGTGGTTTGATAGAAAGCAGACATTGCAGTGGCTCCTCTGACCATCACTTTGGTACGAGAGGAGGTGATTGACTTCTCCAAACCCTTCATGTCTCTGGGAATCTCTATCATGATAAAGAAGCCACAGAAATCCAAGCCAGGAGTCTTCTCTTTCCTGGACCCACTGGCCTATGAGATCTGGATGTGTATTGTTTTTGCCTACATTGGTGTCAGCGTGGTGCTGTTCCTCGTCAGCCGCTTCAGCCCATATGAGTGGCACACTGAAGAGTACGAGGATGGGCAGATACAGACCAATGAGTCGACTAACGAGTTTGGCATATTCAACAGCCTGTGGTTCTCCCTTGGAGCGTTCATGCGCCAAGGCTGTGACATCTCACCTAGGTAGGTCAGAAATATCAACAACTGCCGTGTTTTTAATTAACCAGAAATAACTGTTATCTTCATGCATTTATAACTTGGAATGTAAGTGTGCTTTATCAGATTTCACAGTAACTGCTTACAGAGTTTATTTGCAACTGCGATTTTGCCAGACCTCCCTCCACAAAAATACTGCTGTCTAGGTCATTTTGCAAGCAGCTTAATGCGACCCATATTTATTCTTTGTTATTAGGCTGTAGTAGGGATGGCGTAAGGATGAAGTCAGGGTAGGTAGTATAAAGAGTGTCCACATGGGGCGGGGGCTGGGAGGATGGATGAGTCAATCACAGGTCTTTTACCCATAAGACCCCTATTTGTGTCCCATGTGAAACTAAAAATCAGTGTAAAGTTATTACTTGGTATGCAAGTAAGTTAAGTTAGTTGACACATGTGCTACAAACTCTTTGTGCATCTAGGTGAAGCTGGGCAGCTTTGTTGAAGGGTCACTTCCTGTTGCCATCAGGTGGCACTATGAGTATGAGTAAATATTGGCCTGCAGATGTGTTCAGGGTGTGACCCTTAGCAAACGTGATATTTGGGACAGACATTAGCATGTATGGCGAAGTTATGATGACTTCCTGTTTTATGGAGAAGCATCGGCCTTCGACACCATGCCACGCCATTAAGTGAAAACCCAATTTTCACAACATAGCATTATCAATGTCTTGGCTCTTGTAAGGCAGTTCTGAGGTTGGTGGGGCCAACCTGCTAGTAGTAGTACATCACAGCATTAAAATTGGCCCCTACTGTTGCGCTATGTCTTTGACTAAATATTAGGTGCGTTCGAGATGACTGTCATGTGACATGGTGAAGTTTTGCAGCGCCGGCTAAAGTCGGACAAGATTTCTGACCAGCATGCCTTATTTTAAGTCCAGCATCCATCACGATAAGTCAGCATTGCGCGTCGCCGCATGAAGTCAAACGCACCTGTTGGCACATGGATGTGTTCAGGGCAGGAACTATTATTCAACATGTAAAATATGGGGCTGCTTTTTCACGTTTGAATTTTGTGCAAAGTTTGGTGAGTTTTTGAGCATATTTGAGGCTGCCATGCTCGGGCCCTAAAAATATTTTTTCCCATATCTGGGCATCTAACACCTGTTCCCATATTTGGGCATCTAACACCTGTTTTCTGGTATGTAATGAGATTGCTGTAAACTTTGGGTCTTGTTAGTATTACAAGAAAAAGGCATCATAAATTAAAGGAATAATAAAGGAATTAGTAAATTTGTGAATGTATGCAAGGTTGGTAGGAGCAGCCTTAGATCCCTTTATTACGGTGCTTACATCTCTTAAATGAGTTAAATGGTTTCTTCTTTATGAAAGTATTTAACTTTTGTATATTGTATATAGCTTTCATAATGTTTGTGCTAATAAGGTTGGAGGCATGTACTCAACAAAGATTACTCAACATGTCTTCTACATCTGTGCAGTGTCAGCATGGCTCCAAAATCAGGAGACAGTGTTCTATTGTTATATAATGTTAGCTTATTTATTTAACTGAAGCAAGGCTGTCCCTTCTCTATTTATAACATATGTTGAATTGTTTGTTTCTTAGAGGTTTGTTATTAAACCCAGAACCTCAACATATTACTTACTTACTTACTATTTCACACTGCATAGGCTGCATCATTACCATCAAGTCATAGTCCTCTGTGATAAAAGTGTTTTAACATATATCAAACTTCAATGAAATAATGTCCACTCATCATGACTATTGAATGATAAAAAGTAAAAAACTGAATATTTCTTTATTTGTATTTCTAACAGGTCTCTGTCTGGGCGGATTGTTGGTGGGGTTTGGTGGTTCTTCACTTTAATCATCATCTCCTCCTACACGGCAAATCTGGCTGCTTTCCTGACTGTCGAAAGGATGGTCTCTCCCATTGAAAGTGCAGAGGATCTGGCTAAACAGACTGAGATAGCCTATGGGACTCTGGACTCTGGCTCCACTAAAGAGTTTTTTAGGGTAAGAGATCAACCTAATTCAAGTAGGTTGTGGTATTTTGTACCAAAATACTTAATAAAAACATTTTGGACCTTGCAAAGCAGTCTTGAAGTGGTATTTAAATTTAGGCAGTAAATCATATGAGCATCACATACAACGTTTAGGGAAAGAAATTGTGTGACTGAAAGATTTCATATCCTGCTTGTATTAACAGCAGTTGCCTTTTCCATTCTTCTTTTTTTCCAAAACAGCGCTCAAAAATTGCCCTCTTTGACAAAATGTGGACATACATGCGCAGTGCGGAGCCCTCTGTGTTTGTGAAAACCACAGCCGAGGGGGTTCTGAGGGTCCGCAAGTCCAAGGGGAAGTATGCTTACCTGCTGGAATCTACCATGAATGAGTACATCGAGCAGCGAAAACCCTGTGACACCATGAAGGTGGGAGGCAACCTGGACTCCAAAGGCTACGGGATCGCCACGCCGAAAGGATCCTCATTAAGGTGGGTGGAATAGTATAACAATGTGTC
>JAPMOB010246701.1:0-5000 GCA_029875015.1 Lepomis gibbosus | reverse complement strand
TCAAGCACACTTGATATCATCTGCATTAAGATGTGAAATTGTCTTTTTTTCTAAGAAAATCTAAGAAAAGGGTTTATTGAAAAAAAATATTTTTATGTATTTTCACAAAATAGCTTTTAAATAAACTTGCTTACATACTGGTTGGATATAAACATCTTAATGTGTGATAAAGACAGAAAAAATACTAAACAGCTTCTAGTTCCATATTTTTAAAGCCAAATACATTGCATATGGGGGTGAGATGTTGAAATCATGTAATTAATTCCTATTCTAAACTTTCCTGTATATTTTATTCTTTAACATTTGGTGTTGATATGAAATATATGTCAATGCTTGACATTTGGAATCAATCCTTATATGTTTTTCTTGTTAGAGTTGGTGCAGCGATTTTGCTTTATACTTTTATCTTTTTGTTTGCTTCAGTGCTTTCGTTGTTTGTATTTTTCTGACAAGGACCAGGGTTGTTCTACTTTCAAGATGAAATTAACCTGTTTACACACCATGAATGCAAAACAAAAAAAAACAAAAAATAGTATGGTATATCACATCACATTTTCAAGTGACATCAAAAAGAGGCATCAACATCCACATGGTTTACGTGGTGGTTCAATATGCCAAATAAGTAAGAGTGCCAAATTCTAGTGCCAGTAGATATAAATATAGTCTTAATATAATCAGTCACTGTCATCTCAGTGAATGTAAATGATACATTCTGTAACTTTTGTAACTAGATGTACAGTTGGTGGCAATGACAGTGCTAATACAATAGCCTTTTCGCTTTGTTTTCCAGTCTCCATGTATTTTGCATTGATCTGACAATGAAGTAGCACCAGTTGCATGTTGTTGCCGCAGATACTACATAAGTTTATTTCATTACTGCCAAACATGCGTTTTCATTTTAATGTTGAAGTTGTGAGGTTAACTGTTTGAAATTGGAAATACAATGTTAGATATATATACAATATATACATATATACATATATTTTATATAAAAAGTTTAAATATGAAAAATTATAGCCCCTTTTCATTATAGCATCAAAGCTACTCTGCCTCCATTGAATACTAAATTGGGTTAATTATTATATAGTTGTTTTTTTTCCAGTTATGCAGTCTTACCCTAAGTTTCTTTAAAAACTTATTCAGACGAGCACTTCTAATTAAAAGACACATCTTAATTTATCTTCTTTTCTGAAATTGACCTGTGGAGCGTCCTCCATTGGAACACAAACGGAGGTAAAATGTACTATTATTATCACTGTTGTTTTTGTAATCAACAATAGAAACATATACCGTAGTTGCTTATCAATTTCATTGCATATTCAGGCTATTCTCACTGACATTTTGTATATGGAATGTGTGCTAACTTGTTTATTTTTTGGGACTCTTTCTAAATAAAAGTGGCTGATCTCTTGTTATCTCTCAGTGTGTGTGTTTATTTAGGATTAGCTGCTGTTTATCCAGAGTAAAGAATCACATAACCCAAGATGAAATGTTTTTGTTTAACCCAGGCAATTAAAAGTCTTAAATGGACAGAAAGAATTAAATAAGACAGAACATGGTTAGTTAACTTGCTTAACCAGAAGAAGATGAGAATCAATCAGTTATCATTATGCTAATAGATGTCAGTACATTAAGTGTCATATTGTCTATATCCTCTACCAATGTTTCCTGCTCTAGGTTTGATACTCATAAAAGTATCAATATCTAAACTCAGTAATTTGTAGTGAGTGTGTGTTTTATCATAAGTATCTTACTGTCCCCATGATGGTCTAATCTCGGTTTATAGGAGCTACTGTCTTCCGTCTGTCTTCTGAGCGCCTCTGTGACGGAGCTTCTTTGAAGTGAGCCGCTGCAGCCCTATAAATTTCCCACAATTGAATACTGACTATAGCTGACTGTAAAAGTAGTCACGTCTGGCTATATTTTACCTGTGATAATTCACTAAAAATTGAAATTAAGTCAAAATAACAGGATGATGTTATGAAGCTGCAGTTCTGAGCAGGATATTTTTATTATAATGAAAGAATATGACAGTAGTTTGATGTCTTGTCATTACGTAGCTATTATTTGGATTATTATTATTATTTCCCTTATAAATACAGAAACAGGAGGGGGGAGGTCACATTTAACTAGAAATAAAATATGTAAAAAGTATACGTATAAGTAATACCAGCCTGGAATAGGAATTAAGTGGTATTGCACATCACTATTGTCTATAGTTATTGGCAAAGGTGATACTTAATAAGGGGAAATCCATCTGAAAAACAAAGCTAAGATTGTTATTTTAAGTGGAAAACCACATTTTTTAAAGTCATTATTTGATGGCATAAGAAAAGTTGCCAGCTAGCTGTTTTGTTCATAATAATTGGTGACTGAACATTATTTAGCCATTGTTAATTGGTTTAGCCCATTTTTGATCTCAGAGAGTCAAATAATAACACATTCAGAAAGGGTGACAAAGTATAATTATCTGATGCAAAACATACCCTTCAGCGTCTGTGTGAGTCTCATACAGACAGGAAGCTAGCTAACCCTACAGCTGTGCACATTGGCTGTAAGGATACCTGCTAGGCTTACAGGTAGGGTTGTGGGGTTGGATAAAAAGTTTATTTGAAAGATGTATTTGTACCATCAACTCCTCTTTCATAACTGTATACAAACTATTGCTCTTTTGTGATACAGATGCATAAATGTGTGAGGGGTGCAACACAGCTAATAAGCTATGATAACTTCCTCCATTTTGGACGCTGATTCCCTCAAAGGTCAGAACTGTTAAAACGGCATGCTATTTTGTTAATGGTGTGAATTTGTGGGTCAAATGGAACTGTACTCCTAACATTCACACAGAATAATCAAAATCAGCAATCAGAATCAGAAATACTTTATTGATCCCTGAGGGGAAATTCTTTTTTCACAGCTGCACACTTATCAAGTCATCAGAAATAGAAAATAATAATAGAAAGTAGGTAGCATAAAGAGTATATAAATATGAGAGTATAAATATAAGATATTATGAAAGAATTGTTATAGTATTAAAGAATTATTGTGGTGAACAGTAATACTGAATAAATAGCAGCAGAATAGCAGCAGAAAATATTGCACATTAATTATTAAACAGATAATATTGCACAAAACAGGTAATAATGTCCAGTATAATAACTAACTAAGGGCCCATGTGTCAGCCACTTAAAGGTAGGAGTTATAGAGTTTAAAGGCCACAGGCAGGAATGACTTCCTGTGGTGCACTGTGGTGCATTTTGGTGGACGAGTCTTACCCTGAAAGTGCTCCTGTGTTTGAGCATCACATCATGGTGTGGGTGGGAGACATTGTCCAAGATGACATGTAGTTTGGACAGAATCCTCCTATCTGACACCACCGACAGAGAGTCCAGCTCCACCCCCACAGTGACGTTGTGGGGGTGGAGCTGGACTTATCTGTCGTCACTGGCTCATTTTGTTGAGTTTGTTAGCGTCCGCTGCCCTCAACCTGCGTCCCAGCATGCAACAGTAAACAGGATAGCACTGGCCACCACAGACTCATAAAACATCCTCAGCATTGTCTGGCAGATTTTGAAGGACCTCAACCTTCCCAGAAAAAAGAGATGGCTTCGACCCTTCCTGTAGAGGTCTTCGTCTTCTGGCTAAGTCAAGTTTATTGTCAATTTGCATGCCCAGGTTTTTGTAATCCTCAACAATGTCCACACTGACCCCCTGCATGGAAACAGGGGTCCCTGGTGCCTTGGCTCTCCTTAGATCCAAAAACCAGCTCTTCAGTCTTCATCACGCTGAGCTGCAGATGGTTCTGCTCACACCATGTGACAGTCACCCACCACAGTTTTGTACTCAGTCTCATCACCCTTACTGATATATCCAACCACAGCAGAGTCATCAGAAAACCTCTGAAGATGGCAGGACTCTTTGTGGTAGTTAAAGTCTGTGGTGTAGATGGTGAAAAGAAAGGGAGAGAGGACAGTCCCCTGCGGGGCTCCCGTGTTGCAGACCAAACTGTCTGACACACAGTGTTGCAGGGCGTAAATACTGTGGTCTACAAGTCAGGTAGTCAACAATCCAGGACATGAGGGGGACATTCACCTGCATTGCTGCCAGCTTCTCACCCAGCAACTCACAGTCAGCACTGGTGACAAACTGGAGGGGGTCCAGAAAAGGTCTGCCCATGGGCTGCAGCTGGCCCAGAACCAGTCTCTCCAGGGTCTTCCTAATGTGGGAGGTCTGTAGTCCATCTTTGGTATAGGAACGAGGCAAGATGTCTTCCATAGCACAGGGATCCTTTGGAGAGTCAGGCTCAGGTTGAAGACATGGTGAAGGACTCCACATAGCTGGGAGGCACAGGCTTTGAGCACCCTGGGGCGACACCATCAAGGCCTGCAGCCTTGTTAGAGTGGAGTGTCCTCAGCTGTCTTCTCACCTGGTCAGAAGTGAGGCACATGGAGGTCACAGATGGGGGAAGGGAGGAGTCATCAGGCTGGAGAAGACAGTTAACTTGAGAGCCAAAGGAGGGGGGAATAGGGGTCTCCTAGGACGGTGAGGGACAGTGAGGAGGAGGAGGGGGGAGTGGTGGGGTTGGAGGTGTTTGAGGGCAGACAGCAGCTGTGTTAGTGGGGGGGATTGGCAGGAACCATTGAGTCAAATCTGTTAAAGAACAGATTAAATTTGTTAGCCCTGTCCAAGCTGCCTTCAATTCCTCTGCTGCCAGACGGTTTGAACCCAGTGATATTCCTCATGCCACTATACCTCCATCATGTTGCTCTTCCTCCTGTATTTCTCCTAATGCGGCATTCAGACCAAAAATGAATTTAATCCATTCAACACTTTCCTTACAGGGGTTTTATTGCTGGAAAGTTGCTGAGAGTGTTCACACACAACACAATTGTCATGAATTAGCGATGTGGAGTGCAGGAGCAGAGCAGGTGAGGACCCAAACGCAGGACACGAAAGACGGCAGGTTCAGTTCAGTAATTTTATTAACTAAAACAAAAGGC
>JAPMOB010246699.1:0-14691 GCA_029875015.1 Lepomis gibbosus | reverse complement strand
CTGACCGGCTGGAGTGTTCACTAACGATATGCTGTGTTAACATCACTACACTGTAAAGTTTAGTCCACTTTACTGTCTGGTAGGAGCAGCTGTTACTTACCCATGATAGGAACTAATGTGCGCGTATCAGCTGTTATCAATCTCACTGTTATTACCGCGGAGGTGGCGAGGGGGGAGTGCCTCCGCCGATGCATTGGTAAAACGGACGGCAGTGAAATGCATGTTGCAGACTGTATATAATGCTGCGTTCCAGGCAACTCGGAACTGGGAAATTTCCGACCTCCAACTAGAAAAACTATCCTGGAACGCCACTTGAAGTCGGTTTTCCTACTTGTGAACTCGGAGAAAAAAATTGTACCCCGACTTCACGAGTAGCATCTGAATGTCGTCAGAAAACAATGTCAGCGCCCATGGAAGCACTGCACATTGCAAATGGCAAACCATGAACTAAATTGCATGTATTTGAATTAAAATAATACATACGATCATTTAGTAAAATCTGTTCTGCATGTGTATTGATGTATAAATATGTTTTACACAAACGGTAGCTGGCTACAGTAAAGAATCTCATAAAGTCATCTTTTCTGCATAAAAGTTATTGTTAAAAATTCCAAAACGTTAGGAAGTGCAACCAACAACATTGACTGACTTTGCCAGGCATTTAAAGAGTGATGCTGAGATGTGATCTGATTTTAATCCTGCAAACGAATCATGCACAGCGCTCTCGGAGCGTAGTCTTTCTAGCTCTGTGCTTAATCGTCAGTGCGCATCTTTGACTTTTCCTTGGCCTTCCCCGCATTTTTTATCTCTCTCTCGCTCTCTGTCCTCCCAGTGTGTTCTCTACCTCTGGTCGCTCAAGATCAACCACCCCACCACACTCTTCCTCCTGCGTGGGAACCACGAGTGCCGGCACCTCACAGAGTACTTCACCTTCAAACAGGAATGTAAGTGCAGTGCTTCTCTCAGCCTTATGACGGCCAGTCTAATATGCTCCTACGCTCTCTGTGCCACTTCAGAGTGGCCTCCATCAGTCTGGTCTTAGATTTCAGACAAAGCCCGGGTGTAAGGGTATGGCATGGTACTCAAAGTGTAAGTGCAGGATTGCTCTTGCAGTCACGATTGCAGGTTAATTGTCATCCTTTTTTATATTTCCACATGCAACAGGCACGAAATGAGGAATTAAAACACATGATTTTAAGAAACATCGGCATCTCCACACTAGAGACGAAGCGCGTGGTAACTGTGAGGTGACTCACTCCCTTTAATACAATGACTAGCTTCCCTTAAATAGGACATGTTTGCCAGAGAGTGCCTGTAGGATCAGGAAGTCCCTTCACAAGATGTGGCAGTTCATCAGCATTACAGACTGTGCAGAGGAGATGGAGTCTTTTTTCCTTTTTCATGTTGCAGACGATGAACTGCTGGAGCATGGAGAGCAGCCAGGCTTGCTGCTGATGGTTTTCAGACAGTTGTGCAAAAACACACACACACACACACACACACACACACACACTGATTTCAATCTGTGTCAGTGTGAAGCAGGTGTGGAGACATTAGTATGCACACTCCGAAACAAAGACACTTTGGCAGACAGCAAGACAACCTTGCCAGCTGCAAATAGATTTCACTCACTACATCTCCCCCCAGTTCCGCCCACATACCACCTCACTGCACACACACACACACACACAGACACACACAAACTGTATCATTACGCACTGTACCACCTTTCAGTGGTTTAGATGAGGGTGAATTACCTAAAGAATGAAATATATTGTTGTCATAATGAAAGCATATGTGTGTAAACTGTGTGAGCAGATAAAGCAGTAGGGGTAGAGGAAATAATCCATTCTTAGATGCATTGTGAGTCTATCTTTCTGCACAAAGCTCCTTATTTTGAGTTTTTAGGGCTTCCCCATCAGTGCCTGCTGGCTAAATTGCCTCTGACTGGTGCCTATTTTTCTATCCAGCAGCAGTGTAGTGTGGGAGAGAAGAGTGCTCAGAGACTGAATGTGGTAAGCCTTAATCACCAGGAGCGATTCTGCTCCTTGATATTATTTAATTTAAACACTGCTAAACTGACTAGTCATTTCAGCACATTGGATCATATTATAGATTTGTCCAAGATTAGTATTGTCGTTGATTATGATTACAAATGTGACTATAACAGAGAAACTGAACAACGGGCAAACTAAACTGAAGCTAAATTAAGTGCTCATTTTTCATTGGTTAACCCATCCATGGAATGCCACTTATTAGGTTCCAAGTCACATTCAGTTTATCATTAATATAATTAGGAACTGTTGTTATACTGATGGGAAGCACTGAAAACAGTGCTGTATAATAATAAATAATTCTGGGTCATGATGTCCTTACTGATTTTCCATCATGGTACAGGTATTAAATGGCATTCTATGTGGTATTAAAAAGGTTTGTTCTCTGAAGCATTAAAAACATTTAATGTTTAAAACTAAAAATCTACCTACCTGATCTGCCATGGCTGTTGTGAAAGTTGCAATGACAGACTGATTTATTTTTCTTCTTTTTTCTTTTGTTTTGTTGTCGTCGTTAAGGATGGGTCTGTTGGACATTTTATTTCAGATTTTAATCTGAACACAGACAGACAAGTAGCAGTCTAATAAAAACAAATGATACAACAGAGAACATCTCGGTAACAACAGATCCCAGCGCCCACCTAGCAACACACGTTGCCAGGAAAGAAAATGAAGAAAGACTAAATAAATAATTAGATAAAGCTATGAAAAAAAATTAATACAAACCTGATAATAGTTGTAAAGTCAGTTTAAAAAAAAAAGAAAAGAAAAAAAACTGATCATTTGTTGTCACGACACACATCACACCTTAACCATGAATGATTGCTTGTAGTCAGTTTTTTTTGCTGCACATTTCAGCAACATTCACATCCAGAAATGATCACACTCGAAGAGTGTTATCCAACTTGCAACTCTCAACACGGGTGATGAATGGCTGCCAGGCCTTATAACACAATAGAGCTGTGGAACTTTTTCAAACTACAAAAACTGCACCAGCTCTCTATTCCAGTGAGTAGGTGGGTGGTATTTTGTATTTGCAACTAGAAGGCTTAAGCAACATTCATTTAAGGATGAGCTGTTTGATTGTGTTTTATGTAAAATTTCTATGTCCTGCTGTACACACATTTAACTACTGATACTAGCATTGATTTGTTCAGTCTTCACACACACACACACACACACACACACAGTGCTCTCCTGGCTGTGTTCTGGCTGCCTCTGCCCTGTAAGGCATCGACTTCCTCCTGTCCTAATCTGACCTGCAGAGTTGTGCATGTGACACTGCAGAAACAGCCTGGAAACAATCATCAGTCCTACTGTTGGCAGAGGAGCTGCGCTACTTCTTCATAACACCTCTAACAAGTGGAGACATTTTTTATTTATAAAGCCCAATATCACACGTTTGCTGTGATATTGTAGTGTATGACAACCTGTGCCCTTAGACCCTTGATTCCCCCCTTCTTCTCTCTCAAAAAAAAAAAACTCGGAAGAAACATCAATAGATGAAGGATCCTCCCGGGACAGGATATTGCCAAACTTCATATATCACCGGAATAAGCAACAGAATTTTTGCAATTTGTGGTTATGTTTTGTAAAAGAACCACAGAAAATTCTTATGTGGGATGAGCTTTAACAGTCAACCATATATTTGTCTTGTTGCCATGTGTTTGCTGCAGGTAAAATTAAATACTCTGAACGGGTGTATGACGCCTGCATGGAGGCCTTTGACTGCCTGCCCCTTGCTGCCCTGCTCAACCAACAGTTCCTTTGTGTACACGGCGGCCTCTCACCAGAAATCAACTGCCTAGACGACATAAGGAAAGTAAGTGATCGACCACTGACACATGAAGTTGTGGTAAATACTGAAATAACATAATTCTGTCGTACATTATCTAAAAAATGAAGATCTATAAATTCCCCAATGCTTGATTTTTTTTATTTTAAAATATGTTTATACTGAAATCAAATAAATTATAAGTAACATTGGTTTGAAATGTGTGTTGCAGTCTATTAACCCCTTATTACCTGTATATGCGTATATAAAAATTCAGTCTAAAGCATACATTACCTTTACTAAGTGTGTTTCTGTGTTTTGTGCTCAACAGTTAGACAGGTTTAAAGAGCCTCCAGCATTTGGGCCAATGTGTGACCTGATTTGGGCTGACCCTGGTGAGGACTACGGCAGTGAGAAGACATCTGAACACTTCAACCATAACTCCGTCAGAGGCTGCTCTTACTTTTTCAGGTATTAGATAAAATCGCTGCCTTCATCACTCCTCCAACAGCGTCGCTTAACTCCACAGGTGCACTAACACCAAATCCTCAGAACAGATACAAATACAGCACTTTATTATACTATAACAATTGTTATTGTTGTTTTTCAAATCAAATAGACTGATTTTTATAAAGCAATATTGAACAAATACAAAAATAATGACAAACGATAATAAAATAGAAAATAGGCTGCAGCACAGGTGAGAGGATGTCACTTCACACTTTTGTAGGTCAGACAGCTTATTGAGGCACTTTCAAAAATGGCCCTCTCAAAACAGGTTAACGGATAAAAGCAGCTTATTCAGAATATATTAAAAGGAAATAGGACCAGAAATGGTCAACAGGCACACATCTTGATAGCACATAAAATGGCTTATTTGTAATGCTGTAGGTCAACAGATACAACCAGCTGATTCTGAATGGGGGAAAGAACAGGTAGTTCTGTGTAATCAAACAGAATAGCACCTGCACAGGCAAGCATGTCCGCATGTTTATGTCAGGAGGCAATATTTGACAGTAGATGGTGTCAAACCTACATGCAATTCAGGTGTTGATATGAGAACAACTTCATCTGTAGATTTGAGTGCTTGAGTACTTCAGAGCTGTACTATTGTTAGTCTGCGGCTGTGGACATTTAAGCATCACCAAATCAAAACCGGTTGCAGCGCACTATACTAATTCTCATCTGGAGATGAGCTGTTACACATTTTTAGCCATGCTAGCAGTGATGTTGGTCGGTTCACCAGGTTAGTCCAGACCAATAGTCTTGTTACTCACAAAAACAAGGACAACTGTTGCATAGCCGACTGAACTACCGAACAAAGCTAACGTTAGCTTGCTAATATTAAATTAGCTACTCATTTAGAACGCAAAGTAAAAACAGTAATGAGTTACGATAAACACGCGGTTAAAATGCTGTTTTTGCATTTCACAAAAATAAGACAAGATGCCTCACATGACAACATGTGTTGATGTTAGACTGAATGACCAAATAATAGCTTTGGGAATACTGCTAACTGAAACCCACGTTTATGGATGCACATATAAACAAGACCGAGTTGGCAGTTAGAACCTAGGAAGGACAAACACACAAAATTTGCAATGGATTTCCAAATAGGTCTGAACTGAAATAAGCTGAAGTGGAAAATGTTAGAAAGCGTTCATCTTGGCCTGATGTTGATCTATGAAATGTTGATTGTCCACTAATTTATTTTGAGCATTTTTAATGGATTAGTAGGGCAGGAAAAGAAGGGAAGGCAGTAAAAACCCTCAAGTAGCCAGCTTGCCGTCTTCCCTCTGCTCTGGCTCTAGTCTCCAGCTCCTGGACAGGCCAGCAGAGCCCATAAATACCAGAGTCCTGGCCCTGGATGCTCAGCATCTTTTAAACCCCTTGCTCAACAGGCCAGAGGGCATAGCATGCTGAAAATAAATATGAAAGTATTTCCTTAGGCAAACAACAGTCAGTGAAGTCAGAAGTGGCCTCATGCCGTTCTTTCAAAGGTTTACGTTTGTAATGAGTTTTGATTAGATTTTCTTTTCTTTCTCTTTGCAGTTACTCAGCAGTCTGTGATTTTTTGGTAAATAATAACTTGCTGTCAGTAATAAGAGCCCATGAAGCACAGGATGCAGGGTAAGTAGGGTGACCATGTTTTGATTCATTTGGAGCCTTTTATAATATAGAAGATATCTGAGTCTCTTTCTTTGTGGCCTTACAGGTATCGGATGTACAGAAAAAGCCAGACCACAGGCTTCCCTTCATTAATCACAATCTTTTCAGCTCCAAATTATCTAGACGTCTACAACAACAAAGGTTTCTGTCTTTTTCCCCCTCTCACTCTCATGCATTTAGATTTGTTTATTATTAAAAATATTTTCTATTTATTTTTAATCTCTCCCCTCCGGTCTTTCCCTCTATCATTGCCAGCTGCTGTATTAAAATATGAGAACAACGTGATGAATATCCGACAGTTCAACTGCTCCCCCCACCCTTACTGGTTGCCTAACTTTATGGATGTCTTCACATGGTCTTTGCCTTTTGTTGGAGAGAAAGGTAGGTTTGTTGTTTAATTGGAAGCTGTGGATGGAAAGCCACAAATTAAGTCTTTATTGAGTTGCCTATGGTTCGTTGACTTTGTGGAAGATACAGACCCAGACTGACCCAGAAAAGTGAGTGAATTTTAAAATGGGCCAGCATAAATTATGCTTTTCATCAAGGTCTCCTATCTGTAGCTAGAGCTCATTCTTACACCTTACACAATAAAATATTAAATGGTAAAATGTAGCTTTTTTATTTATAAATCACTCAGAAGTCCAGTTAAAAAACAGATTGTGTTTTTGCATGTGTTAGCCCATTTACTAAATTTGAGAAGTGTGCCAGTGTGTTGTTGTTTTTTACATCTGATGTCGGGAACATTTGTGAAGCTAAAATCTAGAAATGTACTTTATTAGTTATAAAAAGTTAGTTATTTGTCACTGCATGGTTTTGCCACTATGGTATTTTGCGGACTTTGCAGCATATGGTCCAATAGCTACCTGTTGAACTTAAAGAGAAAATAAAGTTTAGATTTGGAGAGGACACTGTAAATTACATGAATGTATCCCTTTAGCCACCTAATCCATGAATTTATTAGTTGATGGAATTATTCTTTACCAGATTAAAAAAACAAATCCAAAGTGAAGCCAGGCAGTGTCACACAAACCCTGCCTCTAACATGGGTTTGGTACCAGTCTCAGGTTTTAACGTGGCTTCTCTCCCCCCGCAGTGACGGAGATGCTGGTGAATGTACTGAACATCTGCTCTGACGATGAGCTCATGTCAGAAGTAGATGACTTATATGAAGGTAAGACTGAGAGGGCAATGAAATTCTTAACTTTAATGAGCCATTTTGATCAGTTTAGTCTAGACTAATAGACTAGCGTAGACCTGATTTAATAAGTCTGCTCATCTGCTTGGGATGTGTATTTTCTCTAAACTCCTCTGTGGTTCTGTTCATTGCTTTTTCACTGTAGTTTTTCTTCTGGATGAATAAAATGAGTCTTGGCATACACTTAATTGACATGCACACAATGCCGGGAGCTATACTTTTCATGTGAAGTGATTTATACACAGCACTTCATCATAATTCAGCCTACGTCCCACATGTCTGATGTTGATGAGGGAGTTCTGCTCCCTGGAGTAGGGCGGCTATGCTTTGAAACACACTATTAAACCCTCAGTTCATCTCTCAAATGTATCACCCGTTCATCCTTTGTTCTCTATTATACCAGTAAATTGTTTATTTCAAATAAGTGCAAAGAGAATCAGTAGCAAAAGAAGTAAAAAGTAGTAGTGAAAGCTCAAGGTGGTACGCTGTGTCTTAACCTCACCTTCTGGACTCGTTCCAGGTGGAACCTCAGCGATGCGTAAGGAGGTCATCCGGAATAAGATTCGAGCTGTGGGGAAAATGGCCCGAGTCTTCTCAGTCCTCAGGTCTGACCCTGTCATTAATACTCTTCGTTTGATGTACCTCTTCCTTTCTCATGGTAACACTGACTCTGACTGGAAAAGGCTTCTGTGCATGTACATGTGGATGAGAGGGGCCTGGGGGGTCAAAATGGCCAAATTGAATCGCAGGGCGCCATGGGGCCAGGAAGACTCGAATGAATATAGTCAGTTGAGCGCACAATGAAGTTGTGTTTGAAAACACATTGTTGCCCTGCCAGGATTAATGAGCTGGCACGAGATGAGTCACAATGCGCCCAGACTGGATAATGACATTAGACATTATTCCAGATTAATGCTGCTGCCGCTGCCTTGTCACGCTGCTGCAGATGGGCAAGACGCAGACAGTCCTGTCTTTCAGAACAGTGCATTTGGCTCGAAAGAGTATTTCAGGAATGGGGTATTTTCATAAATGTTTGACTCTGTTCTTATTTGTTGAATATTCAAGATGAACACATTCCTTTGCCAGATGAAGATAATGTCGCTGTACGTTAGAACATATATTTAAAAGCAAAAGATACATTTCAGTTTCTTTTAACACAGTAGAGGAGGAAAAGATAAACAAAAAAAATTGAAGTAGAAAAGTGTGCTGTCACGAATCTTAACACTTTGCAAGCGATCCTTGAGGTACTGCTTCAGCTGCCGGTTGTCACTGACCCACTTACAGAACCAGGACACGTGTTAGCAGTTTGGCTGGAGGCATTCAGAGCTGACAGTCTGGATCTCTATTAAGACAGTGAGTGGGCGCGGGTTAAATATCCTGTAATGATTGAACTTGTGGCCTCTCGGTAACAGGACAGCTTCGTAACCACCAGGTGTGCGTGCTGCCGCCCTGTTCACCGAAATGTAATCCGCGTGTGTACCCTGTGTGCCTGTGTTTTTGTTTGTGGACTAGGGAGGAAAGCGAGAACGTGTTAACACTAAAGGGCCTGACCCCGACGGGAACTCTTCCTCTGGGAGTGTTGTCAGGGGGAAAGCAGACCTTACAGACCGGTAAGTGCGTTTTATACACAACACTGTTCTATGATTCCTCCTCACTAGCTGCCATTTAGCACGGCATACACCCCTAGGGAAATTTCCTCACCACTTGTCACCAAGTGTGTGTTTTCACTACACTGCTGTGAGTAAACCTTTTATTTTTTTCTTCAAGGCAAGTGGGGGTGTTACATGATCTGTTCTTCTCTAGCACATCGATACAAAGAAATACATCAATCCTACAATCTTCCCATGAGCACCAAGGTTACAAATGAATGCATTTTACCTTGTTTGCATAATCTGTACAAAAGGGTAAAAAGAATTTACCTCTGGAACAGTGAGGTCTGAGCTAATTCTTTGTTATAAAGCTAATAAGCTTATTGAAACCAAACATCTTATTACAAACGTCTTATTCCTGGAAAAGAACTTGCCAAAAGTAGAATCAGAAATGCTATTTCCAGTGCAGCTACAGGAGAGTTTGATAGCAGAACACTTTCACATCTGTGATAAATGAAAGTCTTTCACTCAATGAGCAAGGGCCATTCTTCACAGTGGTCACAAGTAATACAGGGATAGATCCAATTCCAACAGAGATTACAGTTTCCCCACTGACTGTCTCCTCTGTCGTCACTGTTGACAAGTTCTGTTAAACCCGTTAAACAGTTTTGTCATTGCCCAAAAGAGACAGATTTGGATGTTTACATCTATAAATACACATAAATATAACAACTATAACTACAGCTCAGAGAACACTCTCCTCTGGGTTGCAAAAGGGCATTCTGGGAAATGTGGGTAACACCACACCAAGTTACTTTTCAGTTATTACTCCTTAAAAAAGTAATAATAGTACTTTGCTTATTACTGGGTATTAAAAGTAACTAGTTAGGTTACTTGTTATGTTACTATATTACTTTTAAGTGTTTTTCTACACATGCATTTGTAAGAGCAGTATTCAGTATTTTTACAAAATGTAAAACGGTGCTTTTCGCCGCTCTTTCCCGACGAATCCAAGCATCACCGGCAGCAGAGGCCGGAGTTTGACGTTGCTGTGCCGCTTCAGCAGATCAGATGTAGAATTGTTCGCAGTTTAAAGCTTTTTGCTGGTCGTCCCAAAGTTTACAACAGACCACAATGTTCTCTGCATCTTAGTTTGTGGCACAACAATGGTGATACTTCCAGCTGTGGATAAAAACCCTCTCTCCCTCGTTCCCGTTTGTTCCCTTAGCTTTTTAGCAGCAGCCAACTTGAACAACATAAGGTCCCGCTTCTTGACTTGAACCGCCCCTGACCTGCTACGCTTTCACGTCAAAGATGGTGCGTTCTGGTAACGCAGCGTTACTTGGATTAGTAACTGTGATATTATTACTGTTTGTAAAAGTTAGCCCTTACACTGCTAGTTACTGGGGAAAGTAATAATATTATGCGTTACTGTCCAACATTGAGCTACACATATCACAAAAAACCTCAGCTTCTAACTTTGATGATACCTTTTTGTGTACAACCATTGGTCACTGGATGTTGCTGTGTACTTTGTTGATGGTGAAGCTACAGCTGTCTGTCCTGACGTCCAGTTTTGGGGGACGAGCTCCCCCTGTCCCGTGAGTCCCTTTGAAGCGTCCTAGATCAATGACGGCATGCCTGCGACAGGAAGCGCTGGCTGGACTTTGACTCGAGCAGGTTTTCAGCCTCATCTGTGGTGTGTCTGGTCGGAGAGGTCAAGCTGTCACCTGAAAGTGGCTGCTGACCCTCTGATCTAAAGGTCAGTGGATGGCCTCGCCCACCAGAGACATGCTGGGAGTCGCGCTTTGCCACGATGGAGCCTTACAGAAGTTGCGGCGCGATCGAGGGAGAAACCACATGTTGGTGACCTTTTGGAGAATGTCATTGTCCATGTCCGCTCCCCCAGCCACAGCTTTCAGATCAGCCAGGCCGGTTTGAACAAAGCGAGGGCAAGTGATTGTATATTTTTTGTCCGTCGCTCTCGATACTTTGTTTTTGTCCCCAGCAGCTGTTGTTTTCAGAGCTGCTGTTTCTGTTTTCCCAACTGTCGCCAATAACGAAGCATCTCGTAACGCTGTGCTGAAGAGGAAACGCGGTTTCAAACCAGCATCTGCAGGCTGTTATCTTAACACAGCTCTCATTCATCTGAAATGCACAAGCATTTCCCTGAGAAATGAGATTCAATGCACTCAGATGATTCATTCATTCTTCATTTAGAAATTGAATTAGATCACCTGCACATCCAATCAGAAGGGAGTATGGCTGTGTAATCACATTTGAGGGGTTCCAAAATGCCAAACATCCATTTTAAAGGAGAAATATTAATCATGTAAAGTTCACAACTGAGTATTTCTGAATTCTCCTTCATAATTAATATCCTTTTTGTCATTTTTGGATTGAAGCTGTTTGTTCCTTTGTGACTTGCGTACTGCAGCTTCTCCTTCGTGTAAGGGCGCGCTGTACAAAGCCGTCGTCCTCCGGTCATTGTTACACCTACCACCCTGTCTTACTCTATTAGTACTCAGCTAAATCCCCCAGGTCTCCACACCTAAGTCCTCATGACCCTTTAACACAAACACCATCTTAAGGCCCCATCCACACCTACTGCATTTTATTTTTTAAAACAGAGACCTTTTACTATGTTTACCTCTCTTCCAGACTAAAACGGCAAAAAGGGAGAAGTTTGAAACTCCGGAGGGCGTTTTGAAGACGGGCAAAAACAGGGGACTTTAGAAACTGACGCAGATGCTCACGCTCTGCTCTCTGATTGGCTCTTATAAGTCATTCAACGCAAATACACGGTGCTACTGAAAGAGTTTTTGAGTTGGTATTTTTATTAAAATATTCTGTAGCATGTAAATAACGCTTTTAGCCTACACTTGTTCTGTGCATGTCGCCGTTTACTTTGCGACAATTCCCAGTCTATTTTCCGTCGTCACACTCCGGTGTTATTTTCACTAACAGTCCCAGCTTCATGTGCTTCTGCTTCATGTTTACACCGGCACACGCATGTCCAGCGTATCTGAACGGCCAGTAGATGTGCGTTTTCAGTCGTTTTAATGTAGACGGAGATCAACTCCAAAACGCTGGTGTGGACGGAGATCGTATTCCTTTTAACTACCCGTTTTTAAACTAAAACGGAGTAGTGTGGATGGGGCCTAAATCTCTCACAGCTTTCTAACTAACTAATGTGTTTTGAAGGTTTTACAGCTGCTGTGTATTTTCCATCCATAATGAGTGTGCGGCGGGTGATTCCTCGGGATATCACACCAGAGTTTACAGTTCCATATTACTGCTGTACTTGCTGCCTTTGATGACTCCCTTTTTTCCCCCCCTTTCCTCAACTCCTTTTAATATAGCTACGGTTGAGGCAGCTAAGGCGAAAGGTACGCATGGCTGTGTGGATCAAATCTCTTGTCTTTGTTTTGTGTGTGTTGTTCACCCTTTAAACACAACCCCACATGTTCATTTAGTGTCCCCACTGTTTTTAATATCACAGATTATTGGATTACTGTATATTACTTTATTGCTGGTTACTCTTGCATCAACAGTGTCTGTTGGATCACACTTGTTCCATCACTGTGAACGTATTTTATGTAGCACTTTTTATAGACAGGGTGGCAGTCGAGAAACAAAAGAATCACAGATAAGACATGAAAGAATGAACGTGACATTAATTGAGAAGAAACTTGCGTAAGCTTATTACTAATACAACAAACAAGTATTGTTTTTAGGTGCAACAATTAGAAAAGTAAAGCCGATGCTATAAAGGCCTGGTTATGTGTATCAGGTTTAAGACCTGGTTTGTCCCTTGTTGACAAGACTTTCCCGGCTGTGGTCACATTGGCTTTTCTTGCCAACTGTGGCTCCCTACACCGAGAAAAGCCTGCTAAGACCTGGCTAAGATAAGACCAGTGACATCCCTGCCTGGGATATTTTCAGAAGCTAATCCTGTTAACACAATTTTCCTGTTGCTATACTGTCTGCACCTTCTGGTTGATAGTGGCAGTCAGTGGTTTAACGGTCATTCAGTTTGATCAAATAAACAAAATTTGAAAGATGTAGAACACATAGGGACAGATGGGGCGGGGGGTGGGGGGGTATAATGGCACAGACTGAGCAAAGGGGCAGCACTTTTGGGCAGGAAAACTCAAAGCAGTGGTTCCCAACCTTCTACGTCTGATGTATCCCCACATAACCCCACCTGGCATGCTCAAAATGTCCATCCATCCATCGTCAACCGCTTATCCTGCGTACAGGGTCGCGGGGGGGGCTGGAGCCTATCCCATCTGGCATAGGGCGAAAGGCGGGGTACACCCTGGACAGGTCGCCAGTCCATCGCAGATGCTCAAAATGTGTTTATTTGAATTGATTTAAAAGTGGATATTAAAAAAAAAAGTTTTTATACAATTGAATTCTGATTGACGTGGCAGAAGCTAGACCTTTCAATCATTTATCTACTTTTAGCGATCTCTGTTTGTCCGTTATGTTTAGCTAATTATTTCAGCTACCTATTACTGCCCATGCACGTTTAATTGCAACATAAGGCTTTAAGGGTATGAAAGTGGATACTGGGATATGTGTAGTGTGCAGTCAGCACAGCTGGTAGCTCACTAGTTATTGTGACAGTATATTTACTCTAGATCACTTTTATTTATTTTTCTCTTAAACACAAATGTGTGGATTATATATTTCTTTCATAATAGATTTCATACAGGGTATTTTTCTTTTTAGTAGAGCTACTCCAAAGCCTGTCCATGTACCCTGCAACTGCAAAAGTACGTCCTGGGGAACAAATGCTCCTGGTTGGGAACCACTGACTTAAAGTGTGGTTATTTCAAATGAACAATAAAGGTTTCATTGTCACAGACATCTGGTTGTGCAAGAGTACCTTTGAGGACCTACTTTGTATAGCTGTTAATCCTCAGATAAAACCTTCCCTTAAGATAGTTAATTTTGATAACTTAAATGACTGAAAAGTGTTTCCCAGTCCCTTACAAGTTTGCTTCTCGTTTGCACACGTTTTATGTCTGGTTCCCTTGGCTGTTTCGGGACGTTACCGTAAGTCTACAAAGTGTGAGGTGTTGTTGTTGTAGCTTGTCCCACTGGTGTTTGAACACTAGGAGTCATTGTTTACCCCTGCATGTGTTGTATTCACTGATCATCTGTACTGCTCTAGGCTGTTGTGTGCTTATCAAATGAATCCAGTTTGATTGAGGCTGATGGAGAACACGCTGTTTTATTTATTCACTTTTATTTTAATTTTATTTTTACGGAATTTTTATATTTTTATATATTTTTTTATTTTTTGTTATTAACACACACCAATAACTTACACTGTTTTATTTATTTATTTTAATATATTATTTTCATTTTCTAACACACACACAAACATTTACTGTTTTAGTTATTTACTTTTATTTTAATATTTTTGCAGAATTTTTATTATATTTTTTGTTTGTTTTGTTATTAACACACACAAACAACTTTTACTGTTTTATTTACTTATTTAATGAAATGTATGAAATTAATTGTTCTTATGTAATTTATATGTAGCTTTGGCAATACTGTTGTTACACATTCATGCCAATAAAGCTGATTTGAATTGAATTGAGAAAGCTAAAGAAAAAGGTTTACAGCGACAGGGGTAGGGAGATCACTCCAGTTACTTCAGCTTCTGATCATTTTCTCTGTGGTGTCTCTTGTGCCCTTCAGCCATTCAAGGCTTCTCTCCCACGAGGAAGATTCGTAACTTTGAGGAGGCACGCGGCCTCGACAGGATAAACGAGAGGATGCCACCTCGCAAGGATGGCAAGCAGCCAGACCCTGCCACGATTAACACCAACACCCCCAACAAGAACGGCACTGATGGATAGGCAACAGAAACACCATCCTCCCATCTTCACA
>JAPMOB010246698.1:7892-50202 GCA_029875015.1 Lepomis gibbosus | reverse complement strand
CACACACACACACACACACACACACACACACACACACACACACACACACACACACACACACACACACACACACGTACAGCTGTAAAGGCCATATGTTTTGTCTATCTTGAGCGTAATGGAAATACGTCAACCCCATTTGGTCTGTAGGTCACCAAGAAACTGCTTTTAACTTGCTTTTCTCTCATTCTGTCTTAAGTGAACACACAGACAGACCCCCCCAATACACACACACACACACACACACACACACACACACAGACTTGTTATCATTCAAGCATCTCTATGTTGTGACCAGTTAAAATCTGTGCAGACAGACAGACCTAATTTACTAAGAGCCTGTTAATTAGCTGTCAGTCAAACACACAGTGGGCTAATGCAAAACAGGTCTGGACTGTCAGTCCCGAAGCAGGGCACACACAAATCTGTCAGGATGATGATGAGGAGGATTACAATGACAGTAAGGATGATGAAGATGATGATGATGATGTTAGCAGTAACTGTGCTATAGTTGTGATCCTGAGTTGGTGATTATGTTGGATGTGTGAATTTATGGACTTTTATTCACAAGTGGTTTTCATAGTGAAAGTGAATTAGGACAGACTGAGAAGTAGCCAAGAACCAAGACTAAAAAACTTCTCTTTCCATTTTCTCATTCTTTAACATGTTATAGGCACAATGTGAGCTGTGGCTGCAGGGTCTGCTGCCTGCTACATCCTACTTCCTGTCTGTCCAGACGGTGGCCTACTGGAGTCAGAAGAGGCTGAAAAGTCCCAGAGCCCAAATTGTCTTCACCACAATAACTCATACAGGTAAACAAAAAAAAACACCTTCCTCCTAGGATTGGGTGGTAAAACCTCAACTGTGGATATGGCTGCAGTTTGCTCCACTTTTTCATAACAGCTGCAGTTCACCTTAAGGAGTAATTCTTTTGGGAAAATTAAAAACAGTCTAATATTACATACCATGAATCAAGTGGTTCACCATTGCATCTCACAACACTTTGGATAAGCATCATGTTTTTAGAGAGATACAAAAATACAGGCATGTCACCTAGTCATATATAACTTTTAGGAAAGTACTAAAACCTACAAAACAGTAGGTTTTGTAAAGCTTTGTCTTGTAGGGATAAACAGTAAGGGGTTATAAATAAAGCTAGGGGTTGCTTTGTAGACTGAGGTTTATTGCACAAGTAGTGTAAACAATAGCTGTACTGTTTGTGTTGCTGTGATTTAACAATATACAGCCACCTAAGGACTCCCATAGCAACCCTACTCCAAATAGAGACTCAAGTACACATTTTTGAACATTTCATGAACTCATCATGCCATTACAGTAGTAAATACTGTGTGTTCAGTCCCCCGCACCCATTTGTTAACTGAGTCATACATTATTGAGTCAGTGATTTTAGTCAGTAAGGAGTTAGTTCAGATCTGCTGCATTTGTTGTCTGTCAGCAAATATTGACTCCCTACAGCTGCACTGTATAAACACACACATACAGTGGAAAGGGGTGATGTTAATTGTCGTCCAGGCAACAGAGGTATTTATAGGTGACCTGTCGGTCCGCCCAGCAGTGGATTATAGCCAGATGCAGCTCAATTATCAACCACATACCAACAATTTTATATGGAACATGTTGCCATTTATAATTTATCAGTATTAATATTTGACACAGTCCATGTTTTGGTCTGCTTTCTCTCAATGCTAATGAGGGTCAGTTAGGCCAGATAAAGTCAATTAGTGCTTCTGAATTGAATTAACGGTAAGCTAGCTACCAGCTGCACTCTCGTCATCTGTTTATAATATTCCTGGCACAATATAATACATTTATTATTAATTCCATGTGCTGTTTAACAGGTTTCATAAATCCAGTCACTCATATAAAGTGTTTTTGTGATTATAGTATATAGGTAGTTGCATATTTAAAAAGTACATTAACACAATAAATATCATTCCTGCATCCAAAGTTTACATTTTTAATTTGTATTGTTTTCATTCCAAAGAAAGGCTTTCAAACCAGCCAAACCCCAAAACTGTAACATTTATTATTTTTCCTCCTCTCCTACATCAAAGGTGAAGAGTTCTCCAATGAGCTCCCCTCTTCCCTATCTTCATCATCTCTTCCCTCCTCTCCTTCCCTCTCCTCCTCTTCCCCTTCTTCCTCTGACCTCTCCCGGTCCTCCGCTCTGCCTCACCCTGAATCCCCTCTTAACCCTGTCCCCCATGGCAACCTGCGCCTTGAGGTCGCTGCCCCTCATTACCATGATGACCAGCTGCAGGTCAAGGTGTTCTGGAAATGGCCTCACCACGGTGAGTTGATTATAAAACATACCCCCAAGAAGAAAAGAAAAGAAAAAAAGGAAAGACTGTGTACAACAAAAACAGATGTAAAGTTTGTGTTTAAGGGATAACACCCAACAAGTTGAACATTATGTTACGTACATCCAGTGTGTTATCCCACTGACAAAATGACAACAAAATGTAATCAAATTACATTGGACTGAAGTAAGCAGGTAGGCAGTCACATTAACAGTGAGACACATATTGTAGGCAGAATGAAGAGAAATGACACATTCCCTTAATTCCTTATTCTGATTTTTTCTCATCTAAGAGAAGAGAAATGTAAAATGTAAAGAAATATAAAGAAAAGTAAAAAGTTCATGACATATATGTCTTAGTTTTCAAACAGTATTATTGACGACACAGATAAACACAAACACATGTCCACTTATGTAGTGTGTGTCTCTTTTGTTTTTTACTTTAAAGGCAAACAGCGACACCCTGGTCCATACATTTTGCGTTGGCGTCCACATACTTGCAGTACTAATGTTACAAGCATCGAGAGAACAACAACTGTGCAGGTATAACTACCCTGGCTGGGTTTTATTTGTCTCTGTTTTCATGAAATTATGTTATCATCTCTTGTTTCTGTGTGAGCATGGTGGTTGTCTTTGTGTGTGTTTGTGCATATCAGTGATCAGATTTCATCACTGTAACTCAGATCAGTCTGGAATGCTCTCTGTCTGTGTGTTTCTTTCTGTCTCTGACTAACATCACTTTTATCAAACACTGTCAAATCCCTGGCTGAAATATCCAAATAGGGTAGTTTGGCTGAAAGTAATCTATGAGAAAAGTGAGTTGCAGAATCATCTCAGCAATGACTACTGACCATGTGTCATTAAAATTAAAATAGGCACCAAAACACCTACTTTAAATCCACACAAGTACTTCTTAAAATACAGCTATTTTAAAGTGAAGCTGCAATAGAGAGAGGCATTTTAAAAGATAATCTTGTATTGATTGTTTACCATATATACTGTATCTTTACCCACTGTGGTCCTATAAGTAACCTGGTATCTAAAATGATCACAGACCCTGTGGGTTGATAAATATCAAAGTTCTGTGTGTAATTTGCTGAGGTAACATAGCATGACTTCATTTAATTGAAGTTCAGCCTTTTATAAACAGTTATGGCATTTCTCACCATTTGAAACTGCCAACCTGCAAAGCTGCCAAGCGCCTCTTTAAACTGTGGTGTTTATTTTAACATGCAACTAACAAGCTGCTTATATTAGACACGTTTCCACAAAAATAGAGGTAATATGTATATTTTAGGGAACTTTGTAATACATCAGTTTTAACAAACCAGCTGTGTACAATTTACACTATAATGTCTCTTTAAGCACTCTTTTTTATCCCTAAATTGGCCTTATTTTTTCCTCTCCAGGGCACCCATCACACCATAACTGGCCTGCTGTTCGCCTGTAAGTACAGAGTTGCCGTGGTAATGAAGGGTGATCCGGGGTCAGAGGCTGTTGCGTGGGTTACGACTCCAACTTGCTCCTCCATCAGGGTCAGAGAAGGCAAAGCTTTGCCCTGTAACACTGAGGGTAAGAGTAAATAAATGCACATTCAGACACATACACAAATGCGTTGATCTTCATTAAACGAGGAACCCCTAAACACCTCTAAAAATTGATCTGAAAAGTGCTGCTCTTGTTTTCTTTTGGGAACAACACATATTTTTATATGCACACAGTTAGTAAATGCACTCAAAATAACTGCCATTGTGATCAAATTGAATAATTGTTGAGGAGATATTAGGCCAAGTGTTCTTTCTTTCATAACTGAAGACATTTTTTTGTCCTTTGTGTCAGAGCGCCTCCTGTCAGGCAGAAAGGTGATACTGCGTCCAGAGCGACTGACTGCAGACTTTCAGCAAGTCAATGGCACCTTTCTTACTACTCTTCGCTGGAGGATGTCCCAGAATGTGTTGGATCCAGCAGCTGTAGAGGGATTCCAGTTCACCTGGACACTGCAATCAGGTGTTACCATGGCTTCGGAAGGGCAGGACGACACTCTTGTCTCCCAGACGCAGACAATCGCACCGGTGAGACATGAAGAGAGTGACAGCATTGCATTGTGCTAGCAGCAGAAGGGAAATGCCTTAGAAATATGAGAGGGGTGTGTGTGTGTGTTTTTGTGAGTGTGTCTTTCCTTGTTTTCAGTAGGGAAGATGAGTCAGTATTTTTATATTAAGTTCCTTTTTCTTTTCTTAATTTAAATTAGGAGACATTCAAATAATCATAAAAGCTTCAGAAGATAAAAAGTTAATAAAAGCTGTGAAGTAGTTCAAAAAGAAACATCTTGACACAGCATTTACTTCCTGCTTGAGTGGAATTTGCTTGCAAGTTCAGTGCGCAGCTGTAAAATAAAGTTTACCCATTTTTTAAGAGTTCCATTGCCATAGATAGGCTTGGGAAGCCTGACAGTATATGAGACTCATACATGGTTGGTTTTGTTGACAATAAGAAAAAATATAGAATATCACAGGTCTTATTGTTTTATGTTTCAAAAGATTATTTCTGCTCAAGTAAAAAAAAATTTTTGGAAAAATTGTGTGCGTGTGTGTATGTGTGTCTGCAAATTTACCCTGCTTCACCGTCCACAGTCCCAGCGATCAGTGTCAGTTCATGGTCTTCAGGCAGACAGTGTTTACCAGCTGCAGCTCCAGGTGCTAACAGCAGGGGGCACCAACGGCGCCGCAGTCTCCAAGACCATACATACTCCAGCTATCAATGGCACACTTTGATCGGTAATAGTGGTTTTTCAGTAACACCAAATAGCATATATTTTCCATCATGTTTTGAGAATATGTTTCTATGATAGTTTTCATCTTTTCCTTCCTTTCATCGTCCACTTAATCCTACCAATTATCTGTTCCAGGCCAAAACCCCACAGCTTTCACCGTCCACTGCACAATGGTCATGTTATTCAACATCCACTTCTCCACAGTCTTCCACAGTGCAACATGGCTTCATTGCAGTGAAAGTGCAGAAAACAATTCTAAAACTGTAAAATAAGGAAAGTTTCTCTGTGTAAATTAGCTCATCACTCTCTTTTATGAAGGGTATTTCCTACTCTGATTGTGTTGTTAATCTTTCACTTTAATTTCAAACATCAGGAATGTTATGAGCTTGCTCTAATGGGAAAAAAGCATTAATCATTAATTTAATCAAATATTAATCAATCAGCTGATCCACAGGTTAGGACTTAGGTTAAAATTATCTTGTAAAAACTGTAAAAATAAAAAAGTGTCAGTCTAAGAAGCACTAAGTCCTTGCTGTTAGTCTTGACAGCGTATCCTTAAACCCTTTCCCCCATATTTTTTAATTAAAACTGCAGTATTTTCCAAATAATTCATTTTGGCATTAATGCATTGCAAGACATGCATGTGAAAAGTGAGACTCTTTGCATGGCTACGTGTTTGGTGTTTAGATGGGACTTTCTGATCACCTGACATCACTGGGATCAAGTTATACTTGTAAAGAGACTTTATTAAAGCTGTTGTTTTTGATCATGCAAGTAGAGAATACTATAGCACTGACCTTGTGTACAAATACAAATGTATAGCAACAGCCTGTGTGTCATGCATTGTGTATTTCAATGCATAATCTGCTGCATTATCTTTGTGTTCTGAGTTGGTGTAATGAAGCCTGGAAGTAAGGCTTCATTACAAATGTTTTGTTCTTTTGTTTAAAAAAGCTATTTTTTCACTCTAAGCTGTCTGAACTTCCATGTTTAATACATTTTATGCAAAGTTAATTTGCATTATGGTACACCTAATTACACAGTTAATATCTATACTTGTGACCGATGTCTTTGTCGTACATAAGGTAGGAAACTACTGGTGTCAAGCAACCAATCATTGTTGTTAATCATGTTAATATTCTCTCCATGTAACCTTTTTGACATTTTACTGTTGATAATTGTGTACTTTCCTTTACTTTTTGACTGTTTGTTATATTTATTATTTTCCTGTTTTTGTAATTAAAGATAAAGAAGACACAGTGTGTGTAGTGTCGTGATCTGGTGGTTGGAAATGATAACAGGGATAATATAATAGACCATCATAATACAAGTTTGTATTATATTTTACATTATATTTAGATTAAGCTATATAAATTAGAATTCCTATTGCTTTCCTTCTCTATATCCATTAATTACCTTTATTTGCTGTGTGACTACATCGATTAATTTACAAGCCATGTCAATTAAAGCACATTGAAAATTGTAAAATTGAAACAGAAAGTATATTGATGTAGATTTTCTTGTGGTCTCATGTAAAATCCAAATTTTAGAAACAGTTCTGCAATATTGTGTGTGGCAAGATGATAGTACAATGAGTAATTGGAAAGACAGTTAGAAAGAAGTCATTTTTAAGGTGAATTCAGGTCATCCCGTACCCGGACTTAACCAGAAAGCCAGACGCTTTATTTGTATTTTCCACCAGATTTTCGACAACTCTCACAATGAGAGCAGCAATGTCAGTGTAGGTCCAAACACAAATCCAATGTAAAGTCTTTTACTATCGCTCATACAGTCTATGATGCTCTCACAAAAAAAAACAACAAAACTTGATGGATACCGGACGACCTCGACCCGACGTCGTGACGCAATCAAAGAGCGACGATAGCTTGGATTGTTGTTTCTTCAAATCGTGGTTAGACGAAAGTGTTTGTTAATTCATAGAAAAGGTATCGTATAATGTTGTTTCTTTTCTTTTTTCGTCATAGTTTTGGCTTGTACTGCATATTACTTCAAATACTGATGTGCATCTTATTTTTGGTCTTAAAACGCCTCCAACTTCCTACTGAAAATGGAGGATATGTGCAGTCGCTGCTTTGTGTTTTCGCCTGTGTTTTGGCTGGAGCTAGCTCTCTTAGCTAAGGTTAGCTTCAGGGAAATAACTAAGTTATGCAAAACTTTGTGAATGGGATACCTGACTTAGTTAAATTATCTGAATGTACGTTAAAATCTTAAATGATGCTTGGTGCATGCGCCAGTAGCCCTGTGCCAAGTGTTAACGTTAGATCACCTTAGCTAACGCAGTTTTTATTGAACTTCGTAACTTAATTGACTGTGGGGACTCTAGCAGACAGTGGCAAAGATGCTAATGACTAGCAAAGCTGCTAACATATTCGTTTATCTGCATACACTGAATATTTGCAGCTTAATAAATGTTAAATGTCGCTGCTATGTTGCTAAGGTAAGCTAACTGAGTTTTCTTTCAATGCGAAATTAGACCTCTAACGTTATGAAAACGGGACATTAACGTAACTTTAAAAAGAGAGGTAGCACAAAATGTCCGTTAAGTACTTGTCATTGTGTGTAAACGTGAAATATTTGTGCAAAAAGTGAGTTAGTTGCAAGCTAAAACAAACGGTGACCCCCTGTTAATTGAAGATATCATGTCTGTAGTTACTTCTGTCCTCAACTGGCCTCATCTCCAGAAGAATGAGGAATTGATTGAATGGGAAGAATGACAGTTCATTTTAAATAGTATACATTATGTTAATTTTATGCCTGTACTTACAGTGAACAGCAGATAAGTGGACTAGTGACAGTATCATCAACCATTGAAATCACACCTACAAATAGAAGACACTATAGTCAGACCTATAGTCCTAATAATCTGAAAATATGCACTTGTTTTGAACAACTTGCTAACAGGGCTGCCTTGGTCTGATGTGTTTTCCTTGCAATATTGACATGAAAGTGTTTGTGTTAACCCCTGGGTGAGGTCTGAGTAATGCCTTGCACATTTAAACCAGCAATGATTTAATAATATAGCTTACATTTGTTTCATTGTGTCTTATTCTCTGTCCCTGTTTCCTCCTCTATTTC
This sequence comes from Lepomis gibbosus, assembly GCA_029875015.1. Classification (NCBI taxonomy): domain Eukaryota; kingdom Metazoa; phylum Chordata; class Actinopteri; order Centrarchiformes; family Centrarchidae; genus Lepomis; species Lepomis gibbosus. Next base: position 42,016 of record JAPMOB010246698.1, on the reverse strand, counting down.
CCAGTTGCTCTAATTAGGTGACCATGGTGGTGTTACTCTTGCACACAGAGTCTACCCCTCACTGAGGAACACTCAGTACCTGCCATGTTCTAGTCTGCTGTCATGTCAATACCCTCTACGTTGGGAAAGACTTGAGAACGGCTTTTGTTTCTACCCAGCAAAAAAAAAAAAACATTACAGAAGTGTCCAGGTCCTGGAGGGAAGTGGCCAGATAAACACCAAGATAAGAACAAACCACAACACCTGAAATTCAGAGGACCAAAGGGGAGGAGAGGACTGGAGTGCGGACAGTGGGTGTTGGGGATGGGGTTGAAGAGCCAAAGGAGGACGTCATGGTTCACAGCGGCTCTGCATCCCCAATGAAAACAACACCATCAGCATCACCTCATTTAACTGTTCGCACTACAGCACCTCCTTTGCAAGCAGCTCCTCTGGTGCCCCCTCCTGGAGATACTACAGAACAGGACATAACCCAGAACCCTGCCAAACTTCTCACAACAGACCTTACCTCCAACTCTGAATTGACCGAGCCCTCTACTCCGACTCCTGCTGATGCTGAGCCACCTGTTGTAACCCCAGCAAAAGCACTTGCCGCTAACTCAAGCCCAGCATCAGCCCGGTCCTCTACACAGACACCAACCCCTGTTCAGGGCCCACTCAATGGCCGTACGTCAGGCAGGAAGAGAACTCCTAAGGCCTGTGACTGCTGTGGCCCCAGCAGTACAGGACATAATGTCAGAATCTCGGGCAGAGGGAGGGGGAGGGCGAGAGGGAGAAGACCCAGCAGTGACCTCTGGGACACCTCAAAAAGGAAGGTGGGTGGCCAGCTGACACATATAAAGAGTTTTGATTTGAACAAGGAAAAGGTAGAGGAAGCAGAGAATGAAGATGACAGATATGAGAAGGTGCAGGCGACTGTAATAGTGACTGATCCTCAGCCACAAACCACTGTTGCCCTCCCTGTCGCAGACTCACTGCAGCATGGACCAATGGGGAACTCTGTTGCTCCAGAGAAAGGTGATACGCAGAAAAAGGAAGACATGCTGATAGAGGGGTCAGGCGTTGCCGGTGCAGGAGGGAAAGGAGGTGGTGATAGCAAGGATGTGGAGGTGAGATTGTCAGGGATGGCAGGCAGGGGGTCACCAGTAGTTAGAGGTAGGTGGAGAGGAGGGAGGGGAATTGTGAGAGTTACGTCTGCATCCAAAAAAGCCGAAGAGGGAATAAAGAACGGAGGTTTAGGTGGTGGTGTCATCAGACCTAAAACATATGCACCACCTCGATTAGTGTTTGTGCAGAAGCAGGGGCAAAACAAAAATGCAGAGATGGACCATGGAGAGCAGACTGACCCCAGCTCAATTAAATCCTTTGATAATGGAGACACTGTAAACCTGTCCGACACCGAACCTGAAGATGATTCGACCCAGAACACGATCATGAGTGGAATGGAAAATGGACTGTTGTCTGTCTCACAACCGTTAGGTCTTGCTTTAAGGTCAGGATCTCTCCAGGACCTGGACTCTGAAATGCAGGTGGACCAAACTCCTGACGAAATGGACTCAGTGTCTACACCAGTACCTCTGTCCAACGGAGACGTTGCCACACAAACAAATGACAACCACTGCTCCACACTTATGGAGGTGGAAACTTCTAATCCAGCTACAATTGCTCCTCCATCACATGGCCCTATTACAGTATCCAGCTCGCAGTACCACTCGGCATTAAGAGACCACAGGCTGTACTGTCAGCCTGGAACCTGGGAGAAGCAGGAGATGGAAGAAGTGTGGGGCAAGGATGGACGAGAGATGGATGGAAAGAGGCAGGATAAAGAAAGCCTGGAGCAGCTCACTGATATGATCCATGGTAAGATGTGTGCTTGAGCACTTTTTCTGTCATGTGACGTTCATCAATCATTCATAAAGCATGTGACCTTTACACACACAGACTTGATTTTGTGTGTATGCATAATTAAGAAGTTTTATGGGATATGTTCTTATTTGTAAAAATAAGAACTGAATTTCCTGGGTAAGACCTACATTTATGTATAGTTGAGAAAATTTACATTGATGATACACATTATTTTCATTTTTTGTCGTACCTTCGTGGTCTTGAAATTATGAATGAAACAACACTGATGGAGGCTGCTAAATTGGTAGAAGTATTTTCAACATTTTCCTTATGTTTTCAAAACATCAGTTTAATCATCTCATCTAGCATAAAAATAGCAAAAACTAGTCCAGAAAACCAGCAGGTATTTTAGCATCTAATTCAAGATCAACCCCGATTCTCACTTGGGGAAGAACATATCGATCAGGAATCAGAAATAGGGATTTTTAAAGATTTTTCTTTTTTACAGTTTCAAGTGACAACTTTAATAAATGACGCACATTTATGCACACACCTACTTCTGTCCTCTTAGAACATTTTCAAGTAAAGCAAAAACCTATTTCAGTGACAAAGTAAAGGATGTGCAAATATGAGAAGTGTGTATATTTCTTAAATCCACTGTAAAACTAAACTATAGTGTTACACTGCTTGTATTTATTAGCACACAGGCCTGAATGTGATAAAACAACAGTTGTATGATTGTCAGCAATGGATTTAGAATCTGTATTGTGAATTTAGGTTTTTAACATCAGACATATATTAAATGATTCAGTGAAAATGGTTTCCTCTCTTTCAGAGTTTCTGGAGAGCTTCTACTTAAAGTACGGCGGTTTCATTCCTCTCAGTGAGTCTGATGTTCTGGAATACCTGAAGAAGAAAGGCAACTCTGACATCACCAACAGGTTAGCTTGCACACACAAACACACACGATCTGCTTCAATCCACCAGTTTAAGTATTCATCTGGAATTTACCACTATGTGGAAAGATTGGTGTGCAGTCTCAACCACACAGAGTATCAGTTGCCTGAATGCTAACTTACTAATCTCGTGTTGTTCACACCTATTCTGAATTCATCAGAATGCAGTACTCAGTGCTTGAAGGATTATCAGTATGTTTCAGCCTAGATAGATTGGAATGCTTTTTACTATTTGACCCTGTGGGATCTCTTTCCCTATTGTTCTTTGAAAGGTCCTTGAAGACTACCTCTTGGTGTTTTTGTTTTAGGGGACTGGACATCAAAGGGGAGGTGACTCGGTACAGGGCGGGGTTGGCCTCTGCTCCTATTGCTGGCTTCATGGTGACATATAACAAACACACCCTGGGCCTAGAGGACTTAGGCACGCTGGAGGAACAGAACTGGCTTAATGACCAGGTAAAGAAGGATGAAGGGTTATACAGCTAACAGAAAAGCATTCTTGCCACTGTCACACTTAAGCCTGATTGTTATAGAGATGTTTTGTGCACAGCCAGTTGACCTCAGTGATGGTAACAGTCATGGTTGCTTTACCCTTATTGTAAAGTTTTATTTTCTTGCAATTTCTTATTTTGTCTTTTATTTTATTTTGTGTATTTTATCATTCACTGTGTTATTTCATTTCATTGTTCTCTCTGTGTCTCTGTGAAGCACTTTGTACTGCGTTTTGATAAGTATGAACTTTATTATTATGTTGGATAGTCATCTTTTGAAACTTCTCTCTTTGCTTCTGCAGATTATCAATATGTATGGAGAACTCATCATGGAGGCAACACAACACAAGGTAAGTGTGGGTGTGTTTTGGAGGCTTAAAATGCAATTTTTTTTGTGTGAAAGAAATAAAGCGTACTGGGGTTTCCCTGGGTCATGATAGGGTCAGTTGCTGAGTTATAGTATGCCAAAGATGACAGCCTGTGATTCTCCAGAACAATTGGTCAGACTCTATCTCTCCTCTCTGCCTGTTTGGTCGACTGACACAGCTGCCTTGACAATGATGCACTGTTATCCATTTGTTAGGTAACCCAAGGTTGAGATTATATTAATTTTGTTTCATTACAGAGAGAATGACCGGCTCTATGCTAAAAGTGTTGCCTGTGGCTTGAATGACACACAACGTGACATTAGGTTAGCTTAGGTAAGCGTGTCTTGATTTAAGCCAATATCTAATAGGATCTTCAGACGTGTAGATAGGTGAACAATAATCTTATTTACCCACTTAGTGAATCTCTGTAGGTGTAGGACAGATAAATATCTTCAGATAGAAATAATTTTTCAGATTCAGTATTGCCACTGCATGTGTTGTTCACATGTTGTATACATCCCCTGCCGGGCTTAATAAAGAAATGCTGTGTAAGTCTTCAACAGTGTCCGAAACCTCTTCATCAAACTTTAACCTGGCCGACTATTTCCATACCATTATGTCCAAAATTATATAGAATGGAATTTCGGTTTCGAGTGTAACGTGGTAACGTCTTTTATTATTTCTTAGGTTCATTTTTTCAACAGCTTTTTCCACAAGCAGCTGGTTGCCAAGGGTTATGACGGTGTGAAGAGATGGACTAAAAAAGTAAGGAGGAAGATGAAACAGTTTGGAATTTTGCCATTTTTCAGGTTTTTTGACAGTATCTGTAATGGCTAAACCTTTTATTTCACTTTAAATTGCACTTTAATTTGCCTCTCAGAGTTGGGGCTTCGCAGCAGTTGCTGTAAATTCAGTTTGCTAACTACAAGTAAAAAAGTAATGTGTGAAATATTTTCAGTAGTTCTTAAAATCACTATCTCCAAACACCTTACTGTGTAGCCATGCAAGTAAAGGAGATCTTGTGTCAGACAAATGTTGATAAACATGTTTGTCCTGAAGTGTAGCTTTACGAAGTTCTATATCACCCACTATACTATTATTTCCTCATAATTGGAATTGTATTCTGTACAACCCAATTGATTATGGGTTATTGTAGATAACTTGTAGTAGACAACTACTGCATTTTGAATCTTGGATATCTAATTTGTTTGTATAAATTTGTGGAATTGTTTCAGGTTGACCTGTTCTCCAAGTGGCTGTTGCTAATTCCCATCCATTTAGAAATCCACTGGTCTCTCATCACGGTCACCATGGCAACTAAAACCATCAGTTACTACGACAGCCAAGGCATTGTCTTCAGACACACCACAGATGTGAGTGCCTTTCTGTTGATGTCTTTAGGTTGTGGTTAGGGTGACCAGAGGAGAACAGCTAAAATTTGGGGAGTGGGCATGGCCTCCAGTACGTTACATTCAGTGTCAACTAACAGTAAAACCCTAATAAGTGAAAAATCTAAATTTAAAGCTAAAATGTATTATTTTTGTTTAACTGACTGTCATTAGGAAAAACACAATGACTGTTGTATGTAAGTGTGTAAGTCACGATCTGTTACATGCATTTTTAAAAAATTGTACTGCAGCTACACTTCCTCTGTCCTCACATCTGCAACTTCTACGATCGTCATCAACACAACAAAACAAAAAGGGGAAAAGAGCAGGCATGCTGTTTGTGGCTATAACAATGCTGCAGTGTCCACGATACCCTGTAGTCCCGATTCAATTCAATATTTATTGTCCCACCACAGCAAATTTGATTTGCAATAGGGTTAAAGAACAGAAACACAAGCAAACATGAGATAAATGAGATAAGAACAGCTGTTACTGTGCACAACATTTATTTGCTCGTCTGAAAGTACTCAAATTTAATGTTTTATTATGCTATTGTAGCTTTAGTCTAATTTTAAGGACAAACAGGACAGGGCATTTCAGATTTTTATAAAAGTTTTACAGAATAGTTTGACTTGGGTCCTAATACTATATATAAAATAATCAAAAAAGTAAAATAAAGCCAAAATATCTTAGATATCTGCGTGGCCTTCTTGCGCAGGTGGTATCACCCATATACCCGACTCAGTCATGAGAAGGGCTCAGCTGTCAATCAAGACATGAAACCCCCGTTTTATAGCATCAAATAGCGAATAAAACCAAACTTAAAAGAAAAACATTTGAACATGCGTCAGCGTGATAAGAACTAACCATAATGACAGATAACATCTGCTAACATGAAGAGCCAGCCGCCAGGAGGCGATCGAGATGCTTTGATCTTTTGGGGAGCTGTCACATCATCCGTATTTATATACAATCTATGGTTTAGATGGTTCTGGGATCTTAAAGCCCCCCTCCAGCCAGTCTTAACTGCCGTTTTTGATGAACGTTCTTTCTCAAAAAATGGGGGTGTCGTTAATCGTTGGACGTAATGATTTACCACGACAACCAAAAACAGCTTGAGTGTTCACTAATGACATGCTGTGTTAACATCACGACACTGTAAAGTTTAGTACACTTTACTGTCTGTCAGGAGTAGCTGTTACTTAACCATGACAGAAACTAATGTGCACATATCAGCTGTTATCAATCACACAGTCTATGGTCCTGTCATGTACTGCACACGATAACTCCCACTACGTTTTATGGTGCACTTACTTTACCACGGGATTGTGTGGGGGGTGGACTCTGCAGATGCATTACAGCTGTTAGTAGTGATGGCGAGATGAAACTTCATGAAGCATAGAAGCTTTCCATCCAATTGATTGACTCATGATCTGAAGCTTCATGATTCTTTATTCGCTCTACTGTGCCATCAAGTGGACAATAAATGTAAAACAGGCAGAGTGATTATAATGGCACAATGGCTTTGGTGTGTGAAGCTTTGAACTGAATAAACTTATGAATGATGTTTGTCATGCCGATACATAAATGATAAACTTATTAATATGGTCTGTCTTTATGATACAATGATAGGGTCAAAGGGAACATGGAAACAACAGAGAGGTTTATGATGTGAATGTGTTACTTGGTTTGTGACTTTAGATAACAGAGACAACATTTATTCATTTTTTTCTTTTCCACAGTGCTGGGCTTCAGCCGGTTTCTTTTTTTGGAGATTATTTTACCTGCTTTAGAACATTATTATTCGAGTAATATGGAGTAAGACACTCCAGTTTTATTCTTACAAAAACCACTGTCAAAAAAAATCTTCTGGCTGCCGCAAGTCTAACTGAACTAAAAATGTCTGTAGATACAATCTAATTGTGTTCCATTAAAATCAGAAATCAAATTAAAAAGTCTAGAAAATGTTAACGAGGGTCCATTGTAGTTTGCTGCTCCTTTCAAATCAAATACCAAACCCGCGAACCATTTCCGGAATCAGTCACGTGGTATGGCCAGCTCGCGAGGCTTTGAACGTCACCACCAGGGCCCTTTAAAGAGCCCTTTAAAGAGCCCTTTAAAGAGCCCTTTACCCTCTTTAAAGGGCTCTGGTCACCACATATGTCACCAAAACAAGCCTCGATATGCGCTTCACAAAAATCCCCCTGGATTACTCGACACGCACTTCGAAGCCTCGATACGGAAGGACACATCACTAGCCGTTAGTAAAATGCATGTTGCAGACTGTATATAAGACGGTGGCAGCTGAAAGTGCGACGCATTTTCTGTCATCTGTCCTCCAACACCACACCCACAAATGCCATAATGAACATACCTACTGTAAGTTCTAAGTAAATTACATGATAAATTGGTTAGCTAGCTCACAATGATGTTTATCGATTTGATGCTCTTCCTTAACAAGGCATGACAGCGTGCCTGCGCAAGCTTGGAGAATGACGTATGACTTATGGAATTACTATAGTCACAACCCCGTTTTAACAACTAAGCAACTTTTGCAGCTTTGGCGAACTATGTGGGTAATCAACATTGTAAGGAAATGACTCAAAAATATGAAATATCATAGAAATGTCAAAATACACTGGAGCAGGGCTTTAAATGAAATTTAAGCTTGTGGAAAGTATTTGAAGAAAGTATTGAACATTCATAAAAGGAAATAAGTTTGCTGTTTTGCAGTGGAAATGTGGAAGTACTGACATTTTTGCTGCTGGGACAATGCTTTGCTCTTTGCACCAGTTTTATTGTAGCATAACTCTATGCTCTATGTGTGCTTACCTATCAGAACATTATGAAGTATCTTCTGTCTGAAGCCAGAGAGAAAAAACAGACAGCTTTCCAAAAAGGCTGGAAGATTACCATCATCAAGGTAACCTCGAGTCCTGACAGTAATTCACATGCTGTGTTCACCTAGTGTACTTAAAAGATTAATATTACCTGGCACAGTGGGTATTTGTCAAATGCAAAAAGTGGAAGTAATTGGCTCAGCAATACAATGTTATTGTAATGAAATTCTGTTAAAGAATAGCATGTTACATGGTAAAAATAATTTTAAAAAAATTGTAGATGAGTGAACAAATATCCAGTATAGCTGCATGTATACAGTAAATACATACATATGGACACATGAACTGTTCAGGCCAGTAGCTGTAACTGTGACTTGTTGACTCCTCAGGGTATTCCTCAGCAGAAAAATGACAGTGACTGTGGAGTTTTTGTCCTTGAGGTGAGACATTATTTTTTCCCACCTTTTATAGATGTCTTCCTATCCCTATCTTCCTGTCACCATTTTTTATCAATTTTTTTCCTTACCCATATCTCTAGTCTCCTGTTAGTCCCTTCTCTTTGCTTTATCTGTCTTTTGCCTGTTCAGAAAAAGGAATAAAGTAGAGCTGTGTCTCCAGTGTCTTTCCTGGCTCAGGTTTCTACACAAATTTGATCATTACTTGTCTCCACAGAGGCGAAAGCCACTGGGAGAGAAGCTTTCGTTATTGTTTGCATTTAATATGGAAACCTAGCTGTGGTTGTAGATCATTTTCCCTCACTGCCCGTCTTTCTTGTCTCGTTCTGTCAGTACTGCCGTTGTCTCTCTGTGAAGCAGCCTCTGCTGTTCAGTCAGGAGGACATGCCTCGCATCCGCAAGAGGATCTACAAGGAGCTGTGTGACTGTCACCTCAACGATTGAATGACAGAATAACGGTCACCCTCGCTCACTGACTGCTTGCCTGGTTACATGAGACGGTCTGTCCAAGTCTGTCAGACGACCTGTTTCACAGACAGCCTGTTACATAAGCTAACACAACCTGGCCATATGTATTCCAGGGAGCCCGAACTGCCAGTCTGCCTGTTTGACTGACAGCAGAGTGGCTGGTCACTTGAACTTTTGGTGACTTTTGGAGTTCAATAACAGTCTGTAGCAATCTGTAACTACTGACGTGGCCCCCTACTGAACCACAGAAATGCTGGACTCGTACCCATCAGGTTGTTTTTGTGTTTTACATTTACCATCCCCAGTGGAGTTCAACCATATGGCCAAACAGCCACCTTTTGAGGACACAAGGGAGCTCTGACTGAGGACACAGACATTGGACCAGTCTGAACCAATGGGGCGGACCTTCCATCCCAAATGGAGTGGCCTTTCCTCCTGTGTTTTAAAATGTTAAAAAAGCTAGGGTGTGCGATTCAGTGGAGCAAACGCTCACTTAAAACTTGAAGGTTTAAGTTGGTTTTATTGTCTCGGACTACAGATATTTGCACGGTAAGAGGCCTATCCATAGAAGAGTCTAGAAAATCAACTGAATGTACTGATCACGTATTCTTTCTGGCTGCCAGGGTGAAGACTTAGCAGCGTGCAGGCTAATGGCACATTTTGGGTGTGGCTTGAGACAGGGATGTCATTTCAAGTAAATTTTTGTTTTATGTATCAGGTTTTTGACACCTTACTCAAAATAAATTCTTACTAAAATTCCATATTTTTTCACCACATTATTTCCATCGTATATAGTTTTATTTTCTGTGATCACTTCCTTCTTGTGGGTTTTGCACAAGTATTTGAACTGAAAGCCGTTGATTGATAATACTTTAAATACATTTAAACCATCAGTTTAAGTTGAAAAAAAGTTTCTCATGCTGGTTAGTAAATTTCATGTTAAGCTGCACAGCTAGCTGCTGATGTGAGGGACCACCGTTTTTGATTTTAACCAAGCAATTTCTCCTTAAATTTTATATTGTCCAGGCCTACTGCTTCACATCATGGATGCATTCACACAGGTGCATAAAGTCGTGGTTACAAGTGGACCTCAGCTATTTTGATTAAGTCTTCTGTCCAACCTGGATTTTGTTTTTATTGTATTATTCACTTATATGTATTTACAGATTGTATTGTACTTTAACTGGCCTACTACTGTACATGCTTGCTTTGGCTAAAAACCACAATGGTTTCTGGACTGTTTTTATTGTTGTTATTAAAAGGCCAATAATGCTGGTAATTTTTCTCTTTTCTCTTCACTGATACAGCAGTTCGCTGGTATAATTAACAAAATCACAAAAATGCTTAATTAATAAGGAAACATGGAGGCAGCAACGCAGTGACAGCATCGATGACGTCTTTTAGGTTGCACCTGTGATAATTGAGACAGGAAATTGACTCATTTCTGATGTCACTAAAATTCAGGGGACTATACAGGAAATTCTCAGTGAGTACGTGACGGCAGGGACCTTCAAAATTAAATATGCCCTTCCATTACTGATAGTGTGAGTTACTTCAAAGATAATCTTATCTTCCTATCAAACTCATCTCTGCATCAAAGTCACAAGTTTAGTTTATCTTTTTTGTTCTTGTAGAAATCACATTTTTGTGTTAGTGTTTGATTAAAACCCTAAAGATCAAAGTACTGTAGTTGGGGCCTAAAGAACTATTGCATTGTTACATAATTACCAGAAGAGGGGGCCCTATATCAGCAATTATTATGTTGTCATGGTCATCCTTTTTTTCCCTGTTGCGTCCTTCCAAAGCTCAAGGTCAGAAACATGCCAGTGGCCCTGGAGCTGGAATGAGGTTCAGTGTGTTGCTCAACGGCACTTCAGCAGGGACACTGCTTACATGGCTGCTTGACCTATGCCTACTGGGTGAGGGAGGGTCTTCTAATCATTATACAAATCAGATTACTACTACGTGCTACATACTTTAATGTCACAATTAGCATTACACAAGCATGTAAGTTAGTTAACCTTAAGTGCAGCTGTATGCTAGTTATGTGCATTAGATAAAAGCAGGTTCCAGTTTGACATTGTCTCAGCCTGTGGGGAGGTTTTCTACACAAATGCACAGTTAAAATACAGAGCGCAGTGCTGCCTGTTTTGCACTTCCAGAGTGTTGTTGTTGAGGGAGTCACTGAAGTACATTAACTGAAAGACTGGTGGATGTAACAATGAGCCTAGAAAATCAACTCAGTCAAGTCTGTTAAAGATTATTGTTCTTCATGTTATAGGCTACATCCATGCTTTGCACTTTGCACAGTGGTGCTTCGAATGAAATGCCAACATCCGCATACTTATATGTTCTCAGTGGCAATGCTAACATGCTGATGTTTATCAAGTATAATGTACCCAATCTCAGAATAGTGTGTTACTATGCTAACATTTGATAACACAAAGTATAGCTTAGGTTGATGGGAAGGTCATTAGTTTTGCAGCATTGGTCACAGCATAATATTTTGATTTGACGATGGCCCTGGATTAGAAAAGAGGATCACAAAGGTTATTACAATTGATCCTGAGGGGAACATGAATGTCTGGACCAAATTTCAATCCGTCCATCAATGTTGCAAAATTAACTGGAAACCACAAATTTCAATCTCATGCAGAGCTAGACGAAAACTGAGGCAATCAGCAAAGTCATGAGGATTCATCAATTGGGGTTAATGAATGTCTGTTCAAGGCAATCCATCCAATAATTCTTGATTAGGTCCAGATCAGAGTGGTGAATGGACTGACCAACCAACTGTCTGATAGAGTGACACCAGCGACTTCCATAGTTCCGCTAGCATAGCAAAAAAAATAAAAGAAAAAAGAAGGTATTTCCACTTTAATTGACTCCATGCCTCCTTTGGTTTAAGCATTATCATGGAGGTTGGCTGTAATGGTGTGATGTGAAGGCAGCTTGCACACAGTAGCAGGTAAGTGATGGGGGTCTCTGTGTTCCTCTCACATTAAATTAAATTTAGCTCTACACAGGCAGGTTGAGTGCTGGTAAGCGCTGCTTTATCCCTGTAATGTAGGGAAACTATAATAGGATGAGCTGATAAGTGGCAGGAGAAAACAGCTCTCCCTCTGTGTGAAAGCTGGGTAAATGTTGGCTGAGAAAAGTCTGATCTCATCTCCCAGTTGGAGCTGTGTTTTCCTTCTATCCACTTGCCTCTGTTGGTCTAAAATCTATCTGATGCCTATCTGTCTGGAGTCCCCAACTTCAACTTCAACTTTATTGTCCCGAGGGCATTTTGGTTTGCAGCCAAGGGTAAGAATATTCATAAAAGCACATAAAACAAATTATACTTAAAACATTTCACAAATAGGGCAATGAACCAAAATAAATCTCAAATAAATAACATATCAAGGCCAAAAGAAAGTCACCACTCCTGATAAATAAAACTCTTGACACCAGCAGATAAGACAGAGTTGCTCTTGTCTCATTGAAGTTTTAAAAGAACATAACAGAGAGAACCAGTCCAAGGAAAGTGCCAACTTCTGGGAACCAGCTCTCATTACATTAAGGCTTAATTTGTTTTGGACACCATGAAACTGTAAACACTCAATAGTTTCAGAAGGTTTGTAGTCCTAGTGCTAAAGTCATTTCAAAGAATTTAACAAGAAGCTGAGACAGGCCGAGAGACTTTAGCCTGTGGTCTTCATCAGAGTACTGAAGTGGAAACCATTTACCATTTTTTAGAATTTATGTCACTGCACAGAGAATCTTGAGTGCAAGAAATTTCTTTCTTAAACATATTTTTTTAACTGAATCTGCAATTAAAAAATATCAGCATAAGTTGACACCTTGCATTTTTTTGCTAAAAGAAAAGTCAAATCACGTTTAATTGTCATCAATATAGAAAAATCCTTTCTAAGGAGCCCACTATTTACAGTAGCTATACATGGGTTTGGAGGTCAGGCTCTAAATGTTCAAATAAATAAATAGTAAATCATTGTAATATTTTTGAACAGGGACAAAAATGTTTGGGTTCTGTTTGTAGCAGGAAGAAATGGAGGAAAGGATAGACTCAATCATCCTGCCACGGATACTGTCTGATCCTGAACTTTCCATCGTCTCTTTGTAAAGAGTTGCAGCACTTTGCATTTATGTCAGTTGTAGGAGCAGGCCTGAAAAGATCACACAAATTCCAATTTCAGAGGGAAAGATGAGTACAATAAAAGTATTACCACTCAGATAAAAGCTTTTCAGGTTATCTGGCAGCTGCTTCAAAGTAAAACCACCCAGTGATATTATGTTATTAACACTATCATGAGTCTGGCATGCATTTCATTACATTTGAGATAATTACGGTTGAATTTTAGACTGAATCGTGTTCATGTACCTAGAGGTTTGCCTCACCATGTCTTTTTTAATTCTGTGACAGCAGCTTTGTTCTCTGCACCAAAAACAGATTCGTTTGGAAACCCATGGTTTTTTATTTGGACACAAGGGGGGTGTCACATAGTCATTGATGTAGTCAGTCAGTTCATTAGACAAGTCTTCAAAGACAGACAGTCTGTACAGTCGAAGCAGTACTGCAGGACACCTTAACTTGACACCTCTACATTTCCTTTCCCCTCTAAAACTTTTCTGTTAAAGGCAGCATACCAGTTGTGTCTTAGGAGTTTCAAGAGCCTTACTTATAATAAGAAAATAACTCCAACTACTCCAACTGTCCTTGATTATTTTGTGATTATTTAGTGATCAATTTCCTAACCATTCAGGCAAACCTTTCTGCAGCGAAGGAATGGGAAAGCGAGGGGAAGGATTGGCAGAAAGAGTGGAATGGAGTCAAGTGGGTATGAAAAAAAAGGATTTATTTTGGAGAGACTTAGGGGAAGATCAGAAAGGGAGGATAAAGCTGCAGAATAGTGGGGTGAAGAGGAGTTTTGATCTTAAAAGGACACTGAGATGGATATGGTAAGCACCGTAGCAGTGGGATTAAGGGATGAGAGAGGAAGATGGACGGTTTGGAAGATCTCAGGCCATTGCTGCAGGAAGTATTCATTAATCACAGATATTAGTCAGAAAGCTAAATGTGGATAAGAGACTTTGCAAGTAGTTATGTAAAATATCAGGTTTTAATAAAAGTCAGATAGAGGTAGTTTTTTTGTTTGTTTTTTCACAGTAGCTAATCCTTCAACTTCTATATCTCAGATAAAATAAATCTTAGAAGTGTGTAGATTTGATCTATATAGTCTTAGATTTATATATGAGTCTTCAATACAATGGAAAAGTACTACCCAAGTTAATGTGAGGCTTTAACAGTCAAATCAAGTGGATATCTTCCAAAGTCTTTTTTATAGTAAAACCCCCTCTTTGTGTTTCCCCCAGACGATCTTTCTTTAATGGCCTGGGGTGGAGAGAAAGCAACACAAAAAAGTATGGTCTTTTTAACTTTGACTTTAGCTTTATCCTATCATCAGATTTACTGTGGAAAGTATTTTTGCACTGAACGAGGACTGTAGATTGTGTCCCCCATCATGTAGACTGAAATTGCTCTGGCATCAGATCAGTATGAACTGAATATATTTGATATAGTCTTCTGGTAGTCTTCTCTTTTAAAAATCTTGAGGTTTCTTCTTGAGGTTTCTTTTTGAGGTTTTTGCTGCAATCAAAGTAACGAGAATTATTGCTTTTCTAAAAGTCTTTTTTTAGATGGGTCCAAAGATGAATTCACTTCATTCAGTCATTCAGCCAGTTACTGTTATTCAGTCAGTTAGTCAGTCAGTCAGGGTTAGACCTTTTGTAAACACAACACTGACTCAGCTGTATTTACTCTCCTTCTCCCTGCTGAATACCGCTGAACTTGGCTTATCTATTAGACTGTGTGTTGGTATTTATGCAAAGGTTGAATTTATTTAATCCATTATCTTTTTCCAGTATCTCCAATTATAGAATCATTTCAGCATAAGCATCATAATAATCACTAGCTCCACATGCTGAACCGACCAGACTGCTCTGCAACAGATGGACATCTTAATCTTCTTCCTCATCATCCCCTCCTCCAACAACACTTCTATCATAGTATTATGGTGCCAGTGCTGTTTACCAGAGACAGCAGATTGATGCAGACGAGCATTTCAGCAACATAAACATTGTAAATGAGCAAATTTTTGCAGCAGATTGATTAAACAGCTTTGATTTTCTTTGTGCATGACACTTGAATGTGTGTGTATTATAAAAAAAGAATTTGATTTAGCCAATAATGTATAAAATAGTATTGTATATTTAATGTATAATAATAATGCTACATGATGTATTGTGTTGCAGCATTTGTGTGCATCAGTGCCACAGATGAAGAGGAGATGAGTTATTGTAGTTTCATTAAAACAGATGCCTCATGAGTTTATATGTTATGTCACATTATTACATTATTTTTCATTTTAAAAAATGACACCAAAATCATAATGTAATCACTTATTAAATTTTAAATATTTTATTACATCAGGATTTTTTTTATTATTCATGTCAAATCATACACTGTTTTTACTTTATGACACATTAAAAATAGACAAGGGGTTGACTGCTCGTTATCAGTCATTTGTGACTAAATGCAGACTACAAGGAAATGGGCCGATGGAGAGACAGTCTGAGCAGGTTAAATGGCCTGTTTTTAACCCCATGGGCTCCTATTGTTGAGGATTTACAGTTACCTACGCACACACACAGACACATACTTTACTGTATTCCCCTTTTTCTTCCCAGGAGAGCTCCACAAAACCTTCTACTTCCTTCCTCATCACAATGCCCTTTATGTTAATTCAAAATAAAGCAAAATGTTTCTGTCATCTAGCTATTTAGGTTTCACTCTACAGGTAGCTCTTTTGTCTTTACTAAAACATGCAGAAAAGACACAATGACAAATTAGTCATTTTTTCTTAACAGCTGTGGCATATTATTTTTTTATAAAATTTATTATTATTATTGCATTGTTTTTAATTTAATGGATTTTCTTTCTTTTGTTTAATTTTGTATAGTGTTTCATTCAGCTGAGTGTGACCCTTGTGTTTTCTCTGTGTCCCCATTGTTTCCCCTGCTCACTTGTCTGTGTTGGTGAACATGTGTGTGTTGTGGGTGTGGCTTCTCAACTGAGTCCAATCACCTCATCACACTTCTGGTTAAATACTCCGGGTTTCCTGCTGCTTCTCGCCAGATTGTTCCTAATCTCCCGTGGTAGTGTACTTTCAGCCAACTTGTCACCAGTTATATCACTAGTGTTTTCATGATCGTTTCTAGTGCTTCTCTCCTGACATGTTTTTATCCCTGTGCTTCATGATTCTTGTGCTCATACCGGCTCTTCAACACTCATCTTACGCCACCTCTGCTAAATGCCAGTCTGACCACGCCATCTCTAGCCTTCCTACCTCCTGCCATCCTCAACCTTACCAGCCACCCCACCAACAGATCATTTATTAATAAAAACTGTTATTTTTTGCTACAACCTGTTGTGCTCAGACATGCTGCTGGGAAATACACTTAGTTTTCTTGCTTATAGAAAGAAGATCAAAATATGTCGCTAGAGCTCCAAATTTAGCTTAGCATAAAGCCCAGTATAAGACCCTGTTCCTATCAGCACATCTGAAGCTCACTAATCCATAGTTTTTTTAAGCAATACAAAAATGGAAGTATACAAAGTTTAGATTTTACTAGGGGCTTGTATGCCTAACTATTTGACGGTGAATAGTGAGTTCTTGAGTCGTATTCTTCTAAAAACTATAAATAATAACAAATGAGATATGTGTGATTATGTTTCCCTATTGTTTAGATTATATGTTTTCAGTCTTTATAAAGACCCAATACATCTACTATTGTAAAAACTCAGTTTTGTGAAATTCTAATTTACTTAATTTTATCTGACAGTTATTTATTTACTTTTTATCAGATAGTAATTTAATCTTAATTTTAATTTTATTATAGGTGTGTGTAACATTGTGCTATTATGTTTTTGCAATAGTTTTTTTCTTTGGTCTTGACAATAAATAAAATAAATACATCTGTGGACTGTAATAAGCATGGTCAATTATTTCATTTGGTCCAAATGAAGTGAGTGGCTGGGCAACCTTCCTTCCTACCTACAAACACTCTGCCCATGCACTCATTGTACATGAAAATGTGTTTTCCTGTGGATTTTTTTGGTTGGAAAAAGAAAGATTTCTTTTTTCTCCATTCATTGCCAAAGTTCTCCATCCTTGACCTAACAATGCTGCTGTTAACAGCCCTGTCACAAACTGCAGAGTGTTTGGGTTTGCAGTGATTGCTCTCCGAACACTCATTACAAAGAAGATTCAACACAATATTTACACTCCACCCAGGGAAACTTAAGAAACAGGATTTTTGGGGGTGCACATGCAGACAGACATGGTTTTATTTGCGTTGGAAATGTATTGTTAGATTGTGAAAACTCAGTGCTTTTTCTCAGCCTGAGAAAGGTGTCTGTTTCCGCAGAGTATTGTTATTATGATGTGTCTGTCTGAAAGGAGGCAGAAAAAGTCTCATAAACAGCAATAAAATGAGATTTTCTGCTAAGTGGGTAAGGCGGACAAAGAGGTCCATTTGTCCTTCAGATTAAAGGGAAATCACGAGCCTCTGATTCTTGGCTCAGTGGAAGACAAAGATGCTGATGTGATAGAACCATATTTTCTGTAGTGCTTGTGTTGCATTTGTAGCTTTAAAGGATAAGACTGGTGTTTACTTTTATTATAACCAACAAATCCCTAATATAAATAATCAGTTAATTTATGCTAGTAATATTGCATTTAGATGGCATGTTCGGTCATTACAATAAACATGACCAGTGTAGTTTATTTCACTCGACTTATCAAACTAGCAAAGTAGAGTACACTAGCAAAGCAAAACATTCTCTGGGACACTGTACTCTCCAGATATTGCAAATGCAATCTCAGAGCTGTTCAGAACAAATCACACCAGCTGTGTTCATTTTAACCAATACACATGCACTGACAATAGTTCAATCATTAGGCACTTATTTGAGTGAACAATAATAATTCATTGACATGTGTACAATGAATGTGAGAAATGTGAAAAGTCTTTGTCGATTAGACCCCATTGTGATGATACAGTTTTTAATGTGATGGGGAAGCCAAATGGTCTAAAACATGGCTCTGATGGAGCCTAAACACTGGTGGTGGTGATGAAGGGACAAATAAATGCTGGAGAACCAGATGAACTTGAACTGGGCCTGGATCTGATGAGCAAGAGGTGAATGGGGTAGAGGGGGGCCACAGAGATATCGTATTGAAAAGATAGACAGCTAATGTCTTTGTGAAGCCTTTTCCTACAGATAAAAATAAATACAGCAGTGAACTCCATCAGTGTTTCAGCCCAACCAAGATTTTCCCTGAGTCTCTGTGGCCCGGTGGTATTTGCCATAAAAGAAATATTCCACAGACGATACTCTGTAGGACAGAGATCTTCCTGGAGATTAACTATGGACATAAATACAGAGACACTGCAGTAAATATTTCATCAATTTATTTCTCTGGGTTAGTCGCTGAATGGATCAACACACAGTCTAAAATGTAGGTCCATTGTGAGTGTCTATAGCATGGGCAATTACAAGATTCAAAGACTGGTTGTTTCTATAGAAACTAAGTGTTTCTGTAGGTGTGTGTTATCGGTTGAATAGCTTTGTGTGTTTGTTTCAGATTGGTCTTTGCAGACCCTTGTTAAAAAGAAGAACTGAAAAGAAGAGAAGAATTGCTGTTTGTGGTCTGGGAGAAAAATTCTAAAAGGCATCATTTGATGAATGGCGCCTGGTAGTTTGCCTGTACCTCTGAACTGTCAGTGTATACCTATACCTTTCAACCAGTTGTCCACTGATTGAAATAATAACCCAGTCTTCCTCCAGGATCCTCTCTCTGTCTCTGATGGCAGAACTGTGAAACATAATGACACAAAAACATTTATGGTCAAATCTTAGTTGTATTTCTGTGCATGTCAATTTAAATGAATGCACATGTTTGTTTGTGCTTCCAAGTGAGTGTCTTGGACTGTATGCATACACACATTTATGCATTATAGCATTTACGCGCGTGTATATGTACAGTTTGGATGGGTGGGTGTGTTTTTGTGTGCTTGGTAGGCCTAGAGAACTATATGTAAAGGTCATATTCCTATATTTAGAATGAGCGCCAGGAGACAAAGATGTGTGAAGGAAAAACACTTTAAGCAAAGACTGACTCTGAAACAGAACTTACATATGTTTCTGTGAGCTGATGCATAGTCCTGTATAGCTTTTTATCTAAAATTACAGACTGCTAAATGCATGTTTCATATTATGAATGTCAACTGTCTTTGTATTTCATTTCATCTACTAGAACTATTCTGGTGAGGACCCACAGTTCCAGAAAATAGAGAGATACTGCTGCTTTGTTGAAAGATAAAATATCTGCTGTTTACAGTGGTTTGATACAATATTGTGAACACCAGAGCAGTTTAATGCAATTAGAGTAGGATGACAGTAGAGTGTACAAATGTTAATTTTTGCCGATGTGCATCAGAAGCAAATTCATATTTAGCATTTTGTCATGTGGTGTGTGTTTGTGTAGATGCATTTCTTTCCACATGTGCCTGATTACAAAGAGATCACTATAATTGGTGCTTTTGTGACAGATAATTAAAGGTGCCATAGAATGAAAAACTGTATTTCCTTTTTGGCAGAGTTGAATAAAAAGAGTTCAGTGCATATAACTGACATATCATGAGCCTCAGTCTCCCACAAACAGGCAAATGCCAACAAGCGCTAGATGTTACGTAACATCTGGGACGTCTATGCACCCAAACTTACATAGACCAGCCGACGTTTCAGAGTTAGACTAGTCAATATTAACATTAAATACAAAGTAAAATGTCAAGTCTAATATATTTACAGGTCACTTTACTTGGATAGTCTGCCTGCCTTACATTTATTAAATTATTGTGCAAGAAAAATGAAGAAAAATGCTCTACATGGTAGTTGGTCTCTGATTTGTTAATGCTAAGTACTATTTTAACAGTATTTTGAATAAATATTCGAGTGACAAGGTCTGGGGGTCTTCCCCTAGAAGACTTTGAGCATTAAACACTTAATTTCCTGCATTCTATGGAAATTTTCTGCACCAGTTCATGGCGGAAATGTATATTTATTTATATGAAGGGTAACAAAATGAAGGTGGCAGGTGACAATTGAAAATATAAAAAGGAATATAATGCAGTAATCGGCACACCTGCAAACAATCACCAAGTTAGAGTGAAGGGGCTGTTCCAGGTGAGGCATCAGTTAGTGAAATGAAGAGGAGGTCCCTGGGCAGATGTAACAAGAAAAGGACAAATAGTTGAAATACTTAGCTAGCACATTTGGAACATGATGTGTAGATGAAGTCATACTTGAGCTCATGCAGGTTAGCCTACGTCAGACAAGGTTGGGAACAGCTGGTCTACATGTATGTGGGTGTAAATGATGTGTTCAGTATTTGCACTGTTTTGTTCTCTGTGCTGTAGAGTCATCTGATCAATAATGGAATATTAAGCGTAACTGAAAATGAATCAACTTCATAGAAAATTGTGCCTCCACATTTTTTTTATAACCTGTATGCATGCTGGTGGCTGCAACTACAATTGATCATGTGTCTGTGAAAACTGCCAAGAGGATAATGACATACCACAGTGTGTGGGCAAAACCTCTCACCACACCTTGCTTACTGTGCACAAGTGAAGTAATATGTTACATCAATGACGGGTCACCACAAAGATAGTGACACAAGGTTCTGTGTGTGTGTGTGCCTGAAGGGAGTGGTATGATATTGTCCATTTGTGTTTTTGTACATGAGTGTAAGGTTGAAATATGTGACACTAATTTCCACAGAGGATAGATATATTATGTAAATAGAACAAACTATGCCCAGTCCAAATAAACTGACCTCATCAACAGATTAAAAAAGCTAATTAACTATCTTCAGTGCACTGAAAATTCCTTTAAAGCTACAGCTACAGTTTATTTAATGTAAAAAGCCGGACTTCTTCCCAGCCAACTTACATTGCTCAGTTGCTGTTGTTAGTCGGTGGGAAGAAAAAAAGATTTCATTTGTGTGGGGCAGAATAAAAGAAACTCTGCTGTTACAATAGACTGATTAGTTGTATTATTTATTTAAGAGGAAAAATACTGTATAAGACAAGATAAATGCAAGATGTCAGATAAGGTCATAACTGTTACCTCTGCTTACTGCCTACCAACATAAGGAACAATCTCTTGAAATTCTTCTCCTTTAGCTCAGTCAAAATGTGTCCCACTGTGATTCCACACAGAGAGAATTAAATAATGGTTGTAAAATCCTGGGCAAGCACAACACTCACCTATCACAGCAGCTTGCAAGTGTGCTCTGATGCATTAGCGTGGCTCAGTGGCTTTCAAGATCAAACTAATCTTAACTGCTGTGCACATAAACAATAGGATACAGTTGTTTTGTGTGTCTGTGTGTGAGACCACAGTGAGAAAACATAGGATGTTTGTCTTTATGTCTGAGTACTCTTGTAATTCAATACAGAAAGAAGTAAACGTGTTGCCTAGAAACATTCACTATTTCCTCACCGACATGATGCTTCATCATCACCTGAGTTAACAGATGGTGATTTTTTCCCCATTAGAGATACCATGAAAGCAGCATCTAGAAGTGTGAGGAACTTTAAAAGTAATTCTGTAGTGTCTGGTTAGAATAAGATAAAGCATTGTATGATATTCATGGGAGAATTAGACCAGTGCGTCTCTGCAATCAGCAGTGGGCCAAAGCAAATCACTGTGGAACAGAAACACAGCCACAGATGCTGGCAGTATTTTTTTGTTTATGAATATGTTATGTGTGTGATTGCCTGATACGGAGGACAGTGAAGGACATTGCTGTCTTTTTTCCCCTGTGTATTTGAATTATTTATTACATGCTGATATTTGTGTGTGTCTGTATACCTGTTTGGATGTTGTGTATCCTTGTGTATTTATGTGTGTGCACATGCTCATATGCATGTGGCTCAGTACCCCTCTCAATCTACCAGATGGCATTGCTTCCTAATCATGGTTATGTTACTTAAGTAGTAAATCTCTCTGTCGAAAAATGCAACAGACATGTGCGCGCGCGCACACACACACACACACACACACACACACACACACACACACACACCACACACACACACAGCAGTGTTTCCATTTCATATCACATCATCACCTTCCACACACACATTGCACACATGTCACACATTAATTAATCACAAAAAAACAGGCCTCTTAGGATTTGTGGGTTGCAGGAAAGTGGTCAAGTGGGAATAAACAAGAAGCAGTGAGTACAAAATGCATGTCATAGTTTGAACAAATACAATTGGTCACTCACATTGGCATCATCTCTCATCAATATGGAGTCCAGTTCTCATCTGTCTTGGTGCCCAGTGACAGCATTTCACACAGTGAGGAGAGGAATTATGCCAGTGAAATAAGATCAGCATGGAAGCATCATAAAAAATTGAATTGCATTATAGTACTGGTAGTAGTTTCATCTCTGTAGCAGAGTCTACATAACCTTGAGATCTGTTTGCATACTATGATTTAGAGATATTTATCTTAACTCAATACAGATATGTCTAAATGTGAAATTGAGTCAATCCACTGAGATGCAAGGGTAGGGGTTGCATTGATTTGCATTCAGAAAAATGACTGCTGTTTTGTTCCCTTTTCAATTGAACATAATCCTTTTCTTCCTCCTTTGGTTGGAGCTCAGCATTGGAATATGAATAGACCTAAATAAATATGTTTTCATCCAAATCTGTTTTGTCAAACAGGTGATGTTTACATTCTGTAAACAAGATATGACAGTATGACAGATGAGTATCTTTACAGTGGAGGTGGTGCTGCATATCCCATCTGGGTGTACGTTTGTGTGTTTACAATCCTTGCCAGCACAAAGGGAAGGATAATCATGTGTTCACACTCAGATAGGGGGATCTCTCCCTGTTCCTCTCCTCAATTACCATGGACTGGGGGGGATAGACTCAGACCGGCTGTACAATGTCTGTAAAGCCTGAGCCAGCAAGAAGCAAGAGGTCTAAATAGCTTTGTGTGTGCAGCTGGGTGTGGAGATGCAGAAAATGAATGGGTGTTTATGTGTTGTATCTTCTCAAAGACTGGCCAGAGGCTCAAACAGAAAAGAGGAAAGATTGCAATTCCTCTGGGTTTCTGCTTACTAGAATGAGATCCCAAACACACCGTAGGCTTATTGGTTTCAAAAAGACATTTTACTTTGGCACACTTCTTTTTTACAATAAACTGTTTTGTTGCTGTCAGACAGCTGCGCCACTGCTGTCAGCATATGTTAATTTCATAATTAAATCTTGTAAGTTCTTATTCTCATCTCTCACTTCTTTTAAACATGGATTCTAAAATATTTTATGTTTAAAGGTATAGTTCAAAATTTTGGGAATATACCCTTATTCGCTCTGTTGCTCTGTTATTGAGTTAGATGAGAAAATTGATGCCAACTATGTCTGTACACTATATATGAAGCTAGGGCCAGCTAAAGCAGCTATCTCAATGTCTTTCACATCAGTAGAAAGAGTTGTTTCTTCTATAAATCAGCTTCAAACAAACTGTATAGCTGTGTGTATCTCATCCATGCTTATCATACCATTTTCATTTAAATTTCTCTCGCAATTGTTATAGGTCTGGCACAGGGAGATAACGTCCTCATTTCTAATCTTGAGTACAAATCTCTTATTGGCTCAGTTGTTTTTCTCAGCTGGGCAAACAGTTGTGAATGTGTACAATCAGACCTGCTGAAAATTCAAGAATTCAGCGGTTGGAGTCCAGGCTAGGAAAATGTTCTGTTACTGATAGCAGATCCCTGAAGATGTCAAGACAGTACAAAAAGGTACTATCCTTAGGATATCATATATAATTTTAATCCAAACAATCCTCATTCAATTTACTTATATCAGTGTCTGTATGAGGCGGAAGTGGTATACTCACAGCTGTGCCTCTTCCTGTAAATATAACTCCTGACCAATCAGACCTTCTTGCCGTAATGAACAATACATTAAAGACGTGATTACTGACTCCATTCACCTTCACATACCAATATTTTAATGAGCCCTGGAAAGAAGCAACAGCAGTAATGATAGGCAACAATGCACCAGATTCACTGTTACAGATATACATGCATGCAGAAAATGGTCATGAAATTGGCAGCACAATAGAGGAAGGATGTGCTGCTTGTAACATCTTACCACCTCATTTCTCACAATGTTAAGCCTTAAATACTTTATTTGCATAACTCAGCCTTAATGCAAGGCACTTCTGTATGTGATCCTTTTCTGTCCCACATAAAAACAGACTTAATACTTCACATAGGAGTTTGAAAGGGTCAGCGATGTGGTTGCCGGATATGAGTAAATAACATTTGTAGTCAATGGGCTGCTGCATTGTTTCTAAATCCTTATTTCAATAAAAACCTGCTCCTGCGGTCGCTTCCAGAGATTAGACTGCATTGTGTTGGTAGAGCGACAAGAGATTTACAAAAAAGGAAAAAACTCAAATCTCTCTGTGAGAGTGGAAAAATGAGTGCCATAATGAAAACTAATATATGTCCTTTCTGGTTACAGTCTCTTTAAATTCTGAGAAATTAAGTGATGAGTGTGCAAAGAAAGCAATAATATTTTCATATCTCCATTTTAGATATGCTTTGTGTTGCTGACATCTGTTCATTCTGTTGGATTGTAATTGCACTCAACTTCAGTGCTTGGATTAAAGTAGAAATTCATTGCATGACTAAAACTCTTTAGTCAGAAACAGAATTTAAGAATAATTGAGACTGTCCTCCCAAGAGAAGCAACAGCATCAGTCATTTCACCAAAACGACATCTGTTCACATTTCAAGTGACAAAGCCCTCTAGTGACCATACGAATCATGACTTGTTCGTTGGAAGCAAAGGAGGAAGTGCCACATGGCTGTATTTAAACACGGGAGGCTCCTGTTTGTTCCCGATTTCCTACTGTCAAATCTTCTCTTTTAACCATGACCATAACAAAGTGGTTATTATTGTAACCATGATAATTAATTTCCCCTAACCTTTTAACCCAAACCATGATCTTGTCACATCATTAAACTGATCTTTTTTTTTTCAAAAGTGATTAGTAAATTTTGGAGACATTGACAAATGATGTTGTCCAGTTGGTAGCATCAGATCAGAAAACACAGACATGTGTCTTTCAGGTCAAACAGTGACAATGTGTCAAACAAACATATTATATTGTTTCTTTTGGAGGACTTGTTGGAGAAATTTGTACTCACTGTCTCAGTTATTTTTGCTTGTGGAAGAACAACAGAGCTTCAACAAAGATTCAGGTTTTCTTTAATAGGGTTTGAGGATACCACCATGCCAACATGCATGCTTCAATCCTATTTAGATTATTTTAGCATTTTATTTTTATCCAGCTATTTTTTGACGCTATGTAGATTACAGTGCTAGCATGGAAGAGCCTCTGTGTACCCTCTCTGGTTAATGTAGGTCAGTAAATGTGAGCTCCAGAGGATTGTATGAGATAAATGTCACAAACTATATGTATTTGACAACTAACATTATTTTTTCAGCATTGAAACACTATGGTGTGTTTTTACTAATTCTGTCCCTTCAAAAGTCCCTGTCAGAAGGTCTGCAGAGACTCTCACAGAGCTTAATGATCGTGAAGAGGCTGGAAACAGCATATGTGGAGTAATCACATACAACATGACCTGGTGACACTCACACGCACATATAATGCAGACACACAATTCAATCTCAAATTTATTGCAGAGACGTTCTGGAACATGCAATCAGACTGTGACAGAGTGTAATTACTAAGATATGAACTCGCAAGAGAGTAATATTGCCTTTTTTCCACATTATTCTCCCTCTTGTTGACTGGAACATCACAGTCTTAAACCACAGATTATTTACTGCAACATGGGAATCTCTTCAGAAGCCATCTCTAGAAAAAGGAGGCAGATGTAAAATTTCCTTGCACTTAATAGCCCAGTTTTCCACCACAACATTAACATTAAAATCTCCAGGGACAAAGTAGAGCAATGTCTGAGAGGATGTACATTTGGACAGATAAATGTAGAGCTGCCATATTCCCATGGAATATTCCCATGGCTTAATGCTTCAGTAAATCTTTCACTTTCATCTCTTTGTGTTCACTGCAGAGAGGTGGACGTGTTTAGCCTTGCTTAGCACAAGGAATGAATCCAAATAAAAAAGGCTGATCCATGTGTAAATGGCATCTAAGAGTAAGCTGGGTTTTGTTTACACAGTTTACACTCCAATTGCTGGGCTCAACAGCACACATTTCAGTGTTATTTTCTACCACTGGGGGGCACCAAAGTCAGAAATCCTACATACAAGGCCTTTAAAGAGTAACACCACACTATGTATGTATGAAAAGTGTAGATTTCTACACCACACACATAATCACAGCTGTGTGTAATGCTTGTGGCCACTTGTGAGCACAATGACATGTAAAACTCATCTTCCAGGTCTCCACGGTGGAGAGGAGGTTGTGTAGATTCTGGCTCGGGTCAGGAGTTGCTCAGTAGTCTCCTGATTTTCTATGCTGTCATTTTACAATTGTTGCATGTCTGTCAGTCTGTCCTGGCAGAGGGATCTCTGTTGCTCTTCCTTTGGTTTATTCCATTTTTCCCAGTTAAAGTTTCTTTAGAATTGATAGAGTGTCATATGCTATACAAACTGGGGCAACTTTAGTGATTTGTGACATTGGTCTACATAAATAAAACTTACTTGAAATGTAGTCACCAGTAATCGGCAGAACACATCTATAACAAAGCAAATTGTTTTACTTGTGTCTTTTTCAGACTGAAAATTCTTATAGACATGCTGGGCTATTGGCTGAATTTATATTTATCTGGTGAAAAGAAAATTAAATAAAAACATAAAAACAAAAAAAACATTAGGTCTTTCCTTTAAAATATATCAAATATATCAAATTTATTTTTTATATTTATTTAGCGAAAACACAGTTTTCTTGTCCCCTGTACAATTGCATAAATTAGTTAGTATCACATTTAAACTATATTGTTATTAACATTTTAATAAATAATTAAAGGTTACTAAGGTTAATATACTTAATATTTATAGTTCACACTTTGTCCAAACCATTTTTGCTATTAATTATAATGATTTGAAGTAGAAGATTAAATGTTTGTTCATGGTCTCATTGAGGCTTTTTTCTGCTGATATATGTGACCAGTGCTTTGATCGTCTCTCACTCTCTCTCTCTCTCTCTCTGCCTCTCAATTGGTCCACACAGAGAGGGACGGTCGGAGGAGGAGGGGGGAACACCGAGTTTTAGATGCGTTTGTTACAGGAAAGCCTTCAACCCCTCTAAACACAAGCACGTCGGTCTTGGAAGGAAGCGTGTGAATGATCAAAGCAGCCCACAATTGGAATGCAATTGGAACAAATTAGAATCGGTTTAATTAACAAGCGAGTTTTGTTCTGTTCTGTTTTAGTCTCGGAAAAAGTGGACAAGCAAAAATCCATTATCATGTGAGTACTGAAAACGACTGAAGAGGCTGGATCACCCTGTTCGTTGGGGGCAGCCGTGGAGTAAACATATCCCATCAAAGGATGGCGAGAATACTCGCTGATACGGAATAAAATATTTTTATTTGGAGTGGATGACAGCCGTTCTCTCCTGCCCGAAAACAAACGCGTATAAGGCGTCGGGATTCCCTTTGTCCACACGTGTGGATGAGCTGTGGAGAAGACACAAGGTAATCAAGAAGCTTTTGATGTTAGGTTGTCGAATTAGATCTACTTTTTAATTTTCTAATTTGCTACAGGACCTTGAGTTCTGATCCTAAACGCTACTGAAAATAGGATTTTTGAAATTTTGTCTGGGCAAAAGGCTCCTGCCATTGTTAAATTCACCGACAAGTTCAGTCTAACCTTAGCCTTTTAACCCCATGGTGTTCCCCCCTTCTTTTAGTAACATTGGCACGACTGAGTCCACTGAACCCTTGAACCCTCAATTTCATGTTCATATTTCTTGTAGTCACACAGGCAAATATAGTGCAATTTAGTCTTTACTTAAAGATATTTTCCTACACATAAATATTACCTTTAAGGTATTTTAAGTCTAAATTTTACCATTTAGTGTCATTAATTTGCCTGACATTTTTCACTGGGTATGTGATCATGTTACCTTTTTTAATGGGATGCTGGTATATGCTTATTTGCTGGGCTCAAAGACATAACAGTACACCTGCCAGTCAGCCTAAGTTCCATTTATTTACATTAGACATGTCAAGATTGTACCTTTAGTAGTATTATTAGTGTCATCTACAAGTGCCTCAATACCTTGTGGGAACGTGCTCATTAGTCCCAATAGGAGACACCCATTATGTGGATGCTGCCTGAACCGCTTTAAACAAGTGCATTATGTAGCAATTATATGAAAGAAGTGCATCTATCAGAACCCTAGCTACAATTTCTTGCTGTCCAGTTTTAACCAGTGAAACCTGGAATGATTAAACTGAATTCTCCATTTGGTCAAGGATTCAGTTCCTATTTTCTCAAATTTAGAGAGCTGTTTGACTCAAGACGTCTGCCTGTCACTGAGCTAGGCAACTTGATTTCCAGTCTTGCAGAGAGCAGCAGGCTTCTTCTTATGCTGTTTGGTCATGAGGGACAGTGGCTCTCAGTAAAGTACAATGACGTTTCAGATCTTAATGAGAATTTGCTGACAGATTGGTCCTGGCCTGTGTCACCTCTGATGGTCTTATATTTTCACATGCGTAGCGATCGTGAACTGAAATGGAGACTTTGTAACAATGGGAATTCCTCCCAGGTCAGACAGACAGTGTGAGGACTCCCAAGAGTGAGAGATCTGAAACAGCAGGGTATCCTGCTTTGTGAAGGAAACTGTGAATAAACAAATAAATCAGTCAGCTGATGGGCTACCTGGCAGCCGTATTTTCTTCATCCAGCAGTTCTCTCTGTTGTTGTCATTTCTCTCTCTTTCTCAAATCACCCTTTATATTTCTCAAATACCTCTGATTCTGCACCTTAAAGATGCCCTGATACTCTCTCCATGCTTCTGTAGTCACTTTCATTCATGCCTTCGACTCCTCTACCTTTAAAATCCTCCAACTTTGCTCGCATGCATTCCACATCTTCAGTCTTTGCCTCTGTCTTTGTCTTACTGTCATTCTCTCACTGAATGGCATTATTCCTCCGTACCAGCTGATCCATATAAAACTCGGGGTCTATTGATCTGTTGGCTTACACTCCATGTGTAAATGTGGAAACCCATTGATCTGTGAGCAGAGCTCTTAGTGGATAGGCATTAGTGTCTTTAGTCCTGCAACACGTGAGCAGTTACATCTAATACTGCCTGTCAAGATTGACTTGTGCTATTTACAAAAATTTAATTGGTGTCATTATAGACCTGAAATTGGCTACAGTAACGGTCATTGAGATTATCATTGAGCACTCTATAATGCGGGCACTCTGATTGCATTAAAAATTGTGTGTGGCGATGTGGGTTACATAGCGGGGTATGCATGCACATTAATCCTTTATATATTCATCACAGTAATTGTACATTCAGTATTTTAACACTCTGCACGCATGCCAACCAATGAGCCTGATTATAATCACGTACTGCGCCTCCATCCAGTAAGTAGGTACATTGTATGATCACAACACATCATTGCTACACTATTCTGTAAAAATCAGAAAAAATTAAAGCCTTTCAGACATTGATGTAAAACTGATGTGCCTCCCTTCAGCTGCCATTGTGAGGTGTTTTATTTGATTATTTTAAAATAAAAGGGACCCGTCCACTCATCTTTTTATATTTTTACTATGTAGATGGTGAGTGAGACAGCATAGTAACACAGGAGAAATAGTTCCAGCAGGATTTAACCCAGAGTAAGTCAGTGCACACATATAGTAACTCCAGATGTAGTGCACACATACAGTAACTGATGAGGTCTGGGCACTGCAAGCCAATTCCTACAGGAACAGCTGACCCATTCCTTGTGTCATGAATCACTTTTAATACAATGGATGGGCAGCAACAGTACTCAGTAAAAAGCCCCACAAAGTCAGACTACAGCTTTAGAGCTCACTTTTTCTTATTAGATTTAAGTCTGAAGAAAATCCACTGAGAAGCACTTTGACTCGTCTGATCCATGTCAGAACAATTGTTGAGTGCTTGTGTGACTCCAGGCATCTTGGATTTCAAACCTTGTGAATTGCTATTTCAAAAAACTGTAGGTGTTGCTCTTGCAACTGCATGGCCTGTTTCTTTTTCAGAATTATTTTTGGGGCATTTTAAGCTATTATTGGAGAGCAAACAATAGAGAGGTGACAGGAAATAAGGAGAGAGAGAGATTGAGGAATGACATTCAGCAAATGTCCCAGGCTGGACGAGAAACGTGGGCTTTGTGGTTGATGGTCGACACCTCTTAAGCCAGCAGGGTGCCCTGCATGGCGTTTATATAGCCACCAATGTATTCATTATTAAAATTTGGGGGTTGGAATTCAGATTTGATGTTTCTTAACACCTGGTTTGTTTTTCAAGGTTGAAAACCAAAACCAAGGAACATTGATGGCTCAGTGAAAGTTTAGTTCATCCAGTCAGCCGTAAGATTTTGCATGGCGACTTCTTATACAGGGAAGATTTGCGAGGTATATTGTGTCCTTTTTGGCATCACCGTACATCACGCTCTTTCATCTATATACTTTCACACCTGGCAGCTGCACAGTGTTGTGACATTGTACCCAAGGAAGATTTGCTGACTGCCTCTGGTCTTTATCAACAACACCCTGCTTCACAGCTGCACATTTTCACACCTCCATGGTGTATATTGATGCTGTTGGCCAAACAAGAAACTTTCCAGGAGCAATACCTATACCTCATTGGTTATTGTTGAATTAAAGGAGGAAGATGTGTTTGCATACATTTTAATTCCAACCACCACTCCTGTCATATATGTTACATTTGTCTCTGTACTTATTAGACATCTTGTTCCACAACACAGGTTTTGCAGCCCCCTACCTTCAGTCCCTGCCTTTGTCATCCTGTCATTTTAATTGCAACTGGATTATTTGAATGTGCATGCTGGGTTTTTTTTCAGGATATTTGTCCTGGATTTTTGTTGAAGTTGGTCTTGGCACTTACCCCAGACAGAAGATGTATCTTCTAAATATGCCTCACTCAAAGGGCTGGTTGAAAAATCTAATACAAACAAGTGAACGTGGCGCATGCCAACAGCCAATTATCCCTATTTTTGGGAATTTATAACATATTATACTTGTTTATACTTGTGTCCTCAAATCTGCAAGGGTTTGTGTTTTGTAAACATAATATGCTAGCTGCTGGGGTACATCTGTGTGTAGTGTCAAAGCTATGCAAAGTTATATACATGAGGCCCCAGGAAAGAATGTTTTCTTTTGTGTGTGTGTGTGTGTGTGTTCTGCATTAATAATCCTCTGCATACATTGTGTACTGCTGATCCATTTATGATGTGTGTGCTGAACAGTATTGATGTACTGTTAGTTAACCAGTTGCAGGTTAATGAATGAACCTTATTAAATATCCCAAAGTATGCTTATTTTCAGGTTCATACTTTTATTTTTGGTGTCTAATAGAAAATGTTTACATGCTTATATGTTCAAAAAACACTATTTTTCTCATACTGTCCACTGCTTCAGCACCTCTCTTCAGCCCCTGGACACTCCGTTTTAGCTTCTGTCTCGTAAAATCCTTCTCTCTAAAAGCCCACTTTCTTTTGATTGCCCAGCTTTCCCGAAGCCTCCCGAGGGGCAGCAAGTAGCTGGTACAGCACTGAAATGAAGTGTGGAGATCTGTCTGGCTTTGCTTGGAACAGCCACTATGCTTCTTCCTATGCGAATAAACCACTAGAGGCTACTGAGAACTACACATGGCCCTTTTTATGCGTTATCACCACAAGTGCCTGCTTGCCTTACTTACCTTTAGGAAAGGTCAATTCACCACTAAACAGCCACATAGTTGAATGTTAAAGTTAAAGCAAACAGTGGAAGCTAGCTAGTTGGCTAGTAGGTGGCCATTTGCTAGCTATGTTGAAGGACTCTCTGGGGTTTAACTTTGCTGGATAGTAGTTGTGTAGGCAGGAAAGTATATTTATTTGATCACACTTTTGCTTAGCTAGATATTTCTAGCTCATTTGTAACTTAGTAAAACTGTGCATAAGATTGAAATCATAATGAAATTAATAAAATGATAAGAAATGATATCAGTGGCAGTTCTTTCTGGAAAAGCTATGCCAAGAATGTTATGTTTCACTCATTGGGTTGTCAGCAGGATATCTAAAACACATTTAAAAGGAATTTCCCATAAAAATGTTAAGGAAAATTAAAAGAGGTGGTATTATGCTTTTTGGCTTTTTCCCTCTCTTTTATTGATTTATATCTTTTTTTGTGCATGTAATAGGTTTGCAAAGTGAAAAAGCCCAACACAGAGTGAAAAGAGGAGCTGCAGCAATGTGCAGTATGAGAAAAATATGGTGTTTTTTGAAAATTAAACCATTTAAACCTGTTCTGGTACAACCCCTAATTAAGATTTTGAACCTGAAAATGAGCATAATACCACCTCTTTAAAAAAACAGCTTGTTACATTGTATGAAATTGACGAATACTCTACACTAGTCAATGATTGGGTAGTTGAAACTGGTTTGTCTGCGGCCTTATGCATATTTATTATTTTATTGTAGTTAATAGTTCTTTTGTACAAATAATGTGAACATGACTGAGGGATGCATTCCACTTTCACACTTTTGCCATCCCCACATGCTTCCTGTCATTACACTACACCATAATTGTAGTTTCAGTTCAATTTAAGTTTAGTTTAACAACAGACCTTCATTCTTCCTCTTCCATTTATAAATCTCCAGATCCATCCAGCCATCATTGTGTCATCTTCACTGGGCATTTTTAAATGGGCTTTCACTTGTCTGGTCGATAGAGACATGGCAGGATAATGCCTATAGGCCAAATGGAATTGATATATAATGGTGGAAAAGCAGGATGAGCAGATACAACTGTGTGTGCACATGCATTACAGACAAAATTTGAGAAACAAATAGGGAGTAAGATTTTGTAATGCAACTATCATTACAAAAGTGACAGTCAGAGCACATTTCAAGTTAATTGGGTTTTTACTTTCAAGTACAGAATGGACCAAAGTATTCCCTTTCATCATTAACCTGTCAGTACCTTAACATCTGTACACCTTTATTCTTTCTGATCCAGCTGAAATTACATTCTGGTCGATAGAGTTCAGTATCTTGCTCAAGGACACAACATGCAGACTGTGGGAGCCAGAGGATAGAACCACTAATCTTCTGATAAGTAAGCAACCCGCTATACATATTGAGGTACAGCTGTCGCTAGAAGCAGAAGCAGGTTGCTCAGTTGTTGAAATTCCTATTTTCTGAGCACTTTGTGTCCTTAAAATCTGAGGTTCTCAATTCATGCTTGACCTTATAAACTATAGTTGAGAGCATAATGTCAATAGAAGATCCATTTAGTGGCTTTTGTAGAGCTTTTGATCAGATTATATATCCTTCATCAGCAGATGAAGATTGCCCAGTGGTCCGTCGAAGGCTAGAACTGGGATGCGCTGGATTCCAATTCATGCTGTAAACTTTTCTTAAACAGTAGAGAATATGATGTGGCTACCTGAAGCGTGCAGTGTTGGACAAGTTACTTCTAAAATTTAATACATTATAGATTACTAGTTACTGTCATTTGAGAGTAATTAGTTATATTACAATGTTACTGTCTCTGAATTGTGATGCTTTACACATTTTTTGTTACTTTCACTGCTATTCATGGGAACATTATTCATTAAGAGGTACCTGGATAGGTCGGGTTCTAGTGATTTACAGATCGCAGTTATATCTATGGATAGAGTGGGTCTTTGTCAAAAAAATAAACATTCTGATTAATAGCGGGTGGATTGCGGAAAGGAGAAACAGGATGAATCGTTTCCCCATTAAGAAAGATGCAGATGAAGGTACAGCAGCATAACTTCATTGATTATTTAAATCTCTCGACAATCTGACAGGATCGGTCAGGATGCACTAACAACAGCCTCTCTAATCATGAAAGTAAGTCATTATACAAAACACATATAGAATTCTATTCACGAATGACTCATGATCCATATTGTCAATATTTTAGAG
>JAPMOB010246697.1:0-10890 GCA_029875015.1 Lepomis gibbosus | reverse complement strand
TAAATAACTTCAGAGTACGGTCTAGACCTGCTCTTTATGAAAACGCTGTGAGATAACTGTTGTTGTGATTTGGCGCTATATGAATAAAATTGAATTGAATTGAATACATCTGTTCCTAATGCCCAGTCAGTGAAACACATATGCTCCCTGGATGGGTTTGGCATAAAAAAAATGGCTTTTCTCAATAGCATTTTCTGCTGCTCACTGTGTTTCCTCCCCACTGCCAGTCGTCAGTAAGCAAACCAGTGTACCCACATCACTTCATACGCCACATTTCAGACTCTTTTTCACTGACACAGATGCTGATCACAGTTTAACATGGTCTCTGTTGTGTATTCTTATGAACCCAGTGACCACAGTATTGCAGACTGCTGCTCTGCTGATGAGAAGAAGCAAGCCCGGTCAGTTTGTATTAGAGAGGAGGTCAGAGCTGAGTCAGTGGCTATTAAAGAAGGAAGAGTAAGGTGGAATTTCAACACAACAAGACAGAGCTTAATCAGGGCTAAGCACTAAGGTGCGGACACAAGAGGAAGAGGAGGGAGGACAGTGTGGGAGAGACAGAAAGAAGAGGAGGAAGAGCAGTACAAAGTCTGAGAGGAAAAGCCTGAGGGGTCAGAATCAGCAGGCTGTCTGGTGGTAGTATTCTTTCTGTGTTTTTCACAACTGCAGTGACATTTTCCACTGGCTTTCCCATTTCATCCCTCAATGACTTTGCTGTATGTGTGCACGGGCAACCATCTGCTTTCTGGATGCACCGCCTAACATCTTTGAGATGATTTGACTTCATAAGATGAAGCAGGAGGCAGAGGAGGAGGATGACAGCAGATAGCAGGAATGAAGGCAAGTGAGGGAAGCAGGCAGGGATGGAAATGAGCAAGAGAGGAAGAACACAAGGTGAGTAAAGTGTAGGAAGGCTTAAGATGGAGTGGTAAGAAAATGGGAGGAACTGGAGGAGGAGGAAAAAAGGATGATAAGAAAGTGTGTCTACTTAATAGTGTCCTCCTGTCTGTATCCCTGTGACATTCTCAGCTGCCTCTACAATTTCACCCCTACTGGCTTTTAAAGGGAGTGTTCATGTAGCCCCAAGAGTACTGGCTTTCTGCAAGACTGCGTTGGTATAAATATTAATGCCAAACCAAAAAATAGTTTAAGAAACATCTGTCCGTGTTTGTGACATTGTCAGTAGTACCTTAAAGGTTCAGTGGGTAAGATTTAGTGGCATCTAGTGGTGAGGGTTGGGAATTGCAACCAACTGTCCAGTCTACCACTGCCCCCTATCCTTTCAAAGAGCGTAGGACAGCTATAGTGGCACAGCACAAAAGGTCTCTTCTGAGACAGCAGAGTAGCCAGTCAAGAAATTAAGTTTCTTTAGGTATATTTATTAAGAAATGATATTTACTTAATTATTCAGTAAAACCATATGTTATTGTGACTTGGCCACTAACAGACAACATCGAATATGTAAGCCAAGCGTGTGTAACATTGTCATATTAGATAGTTTAAACAAACATTGAGAAGGGAAATAACATTCATTCTCTCTGTGATTATGGACTCCCGCCAAAACTCCCCGCTAACAATAATATCTGGCCTGCAGTCAAATTATGGTGCTTTGATAGCAGCGCTGAAATAGATCTCAGTCATGACAGCAACAGTTACTCACATAATCACTTCCTCTATAGTGATTTTGCCTACAAAATAAAGGCGAGAAGAAGCAAGAAGCTTGTACTTTAAAAATATCTGTAGCCTGCTTGACACACTTCTGAAAGAGCCGTCAGAAAACGTGATTCCCCTAAATGTTCTCTGCCTGGAGATACTGGGGGTGTGCAAAAGCATCCATAGGTTGATGGATACAGATCAAATACTGAAACACAAACACTGCAGCACATGCTGTAATGTGAGAAACAGTCGCTGCAGAATCCATTTGTTGAAGAGAGAAAAAATCTGTCCCAAGGTGGGATCAAACAATGATTGTGAGTCCTGTGCCTTACCAACTGCCCTAACCAAACAACATCTTGATGGGAGTCAACATGGCTTTTATTCTCATCCACAATCTAATAGTTGAAAATATTGATTCTATGCAAAACTTATTTTCAGACCCCTGCTGTGTATTGTTACTAGTTCTTCTTCTAACGTATGTGTTCAACATAGTGCTGAGTGTCTGCATTGTCCATTTTCAGCTACTGTAGAAACATGACAATGCAACGTGGTGACGTCCATGGAAGGGGGGACCCGGGGTTATGAAGATATAAATGCCTCATTCTAAGGTAATAAAAACATAATGGTTTATTATGTAAGGCCTTTACACACCACTGAAAAAAAGTAGTTATGGATCCTATATTGCATTTCTGTTGATAGATCCTCAGAAATATTACACACTGGACCTTAAAAGTAAGGGAGTAAGCTTTAGTTTAAAGAAACCTGGATCTTATTTCCTTGCTTTTCTTATCATGAAGTAAATCTGATCACATCTAAAAAGAATTTGTTTGCTAAGGATATGAAAACGAGGCCTGTGTCAGGCATAGCTTTACACTGTCAAGTTTACAGCACACTAAGTGTTTCACTAATGGATTGTATATTTATTGCTTTTGAGTTTGAAAATCCCATATGAATTACACTTCATAACTATGCTGACATCCTGTTTGACTCTGCGATTCGAATTATTATAAAATTTTAAATGTATTCACATAGTCTAATGATATCATCATTCATTTTGATTATTATCTCCAAGTTGATAATGCACTTCACAGAAATTCAATTTTTTTGCTGTTTGTTTCTGTGAGTTATCACACTGTTGTGAAATGACCGTCAAGACCTGAAGAGCTCCTGCAGCAACTGTCATGTTATTGAAGCTACTATATATCACTACAATATCAATATAAACATCTCAAACTGCAAAACAACTTAAATGATGCTGTATATAGTAGGTTCAGCTGGAAGTGTTATCTTTTGAATGCCTTAGCGTGTCAGGTCGCTGGAAGAGAGCGACAGCGTGCTAATACTATTGGCAGAGCCAGATGAATGGTTAGTTGTTGTCGTGGCGTACATTACCATGGGCTGTGCTTCTGCAAATGCGAAACTTATTAGAGCTGCAACTCCGCTGACAGACACACCGATCCAGCTCTTTTCCTTTAATTCCACTGCTGATGCTGTTAAAAATCATAATCTTTCCATTTGAATCTCTAGAAAGCAGAAATTCTATCTCTGAACTCATTCTTCTTTTCTCTTTGATATCATTTACATGAATGAACACTTCCTGACATATGGGACAAGACTCCTAGCCTTATATGGTATTATTGGGGCGATATACTAATTTTCAATGCTCGTGGTCAATTATGCACATACAGTGTTGATCATGTTTACATTGGTCCTTTACACACTTATCTGAAGTTAGAAATGTGCGCGAAAAATGTAAGAGAAAGTTAATATAAGAATATGAAAATGTTGTATGAGACATTATTCCCTCACAGGTTTGGTGGAGACCAGGACAGAGCTAAAGGGGTAGCCAGAAACACATCTTGAAGTTTTGCTTAATGTTGCTCTGTGTCTTTTGGATGTATAAAGAGGCGACCGCTGTCTAACACATTTACCAGAACAACACAAGTGGCTAAAAAATTATGTCAAATGCATAGACTGTATATAAGAAATGGACGTAGGCATCGTGACGTCAACCATTGGTTTGTGGACTGCCGTTTTGAAGCCTCGAGTTTGGCCGATATGGTGCCGCCATGTCAAGTTTTTGCAACCAGGACGTGCCCGGAAGTGACGATACAGCGGAGCTAACGGCCGTGTGCGGAGCTGGCTAGCTAGCTTAGCTAGGTGCAACTGTAACTCTAGGTGCAACTGTAACTCAAGTTAACTGTCATTTAAACAGGGCTGATAACTTTGTCTAGCGAACAACAGTCTTGAAACTAAATGAACTCACCAGAGAAAGTGAACACCAACTCCTAATAAGCTTTTTCAATGGCGCTGGTTAAATTTACACAACGTCAAGGGTACGAGTCGGCTCTAGCTTGATTGATAGGTCGCCATGGTAACGACTTGTCAATCATAGATATTGCCCTAAAACATGCTCTGCTTTGTGGTCCATTTTAAAATAAATGGGACCATAATTTACTGTATGAACATCATGTTGTATTGAAGAAGACTTGAAACTAGCAACTGAGACCATAAATTCATCAGGAAAGTGTTTACTGGGGTAATTATTCAGCTGAGAAGTAGGTTCATTTTCCCATTATTTCTAATGGAACCGGACTTCTTTTTGCAACCAGAAGAGTCGCCCCCTGCTGGATTTTCAATAGAATGCTTCCCAAGCTTCCCGCAAGCTTCTTACCTGGAAACTACATGCTAACCACAGATCAGGGACTGAACATGGAAAACTGCCCTTTCCATTTTAAAGAGGTGGTATTATGCTTTTTGGCTTTTTCCCTCAACTTTATTGGGTTATATACCTTTCATAGGTTTGCAAAGTGAAAAAGCCCAAAGTCCAGCCCAAAGGGAGTTCCCATCTCCCACAGAAAATTCTGCTCTGGACTGCCTGAAAACAGCTCGTTTGTCGTCCAACCCCTTCCCTTTCATCCTTGTGACGTCACAGGGAAGAAAGTTAAATGCGCCTCATATACCGCTCACCAAGCGGCTAGTCCGGTAGAAAAACACTGAGCTACAGCACACACCTCTCTCTTCCAAAAAGTTGTTACTGTGATGTAGACACAGAGCTCAATGAAAAGTTTATGGATGAAAAATACTTTTATTACAGATTAATAACTCACCACTCTGAAACTCTTGGTCCAGTCTATGTAGGCTACAGCTGAACCGAAACTGTTCACTGTCTTTTGGCTGACCCACCTGTCTCTACTTCTGATTGGCTAGTAGTCTTTAACTCGGAACTGCGCATGTGCAATTCCCAACAAAGATTATTTCGAGACAAGTATATCACTCCATAGCTAAAATGAAGCCTTCAACACAGGGTGAAAAGAGGAGCTTCAGCAATGTGCAGTAAAAATGAAACAATGTAAACCTGTTCTGCTACAACCCCAAATAGGATTTTGAACCTGAAAATGAGCATAATGCCACCTCTTTAATGTAGTGGTTTAAACACTGAAAAAATATGTCTTCCTGTTACTCTATAACAAAAAATAAACATTAATTTTAACCCTAAGCCCTAAAATATGGTATTGGTTTTTACCTGATATTGGTCCTTTAATCCCTGTTATTACAAGTAAGCCTTCAGTAAGTAGTGACCATGGCATGTACCATAAAACTTCAGATAATAGCAGAATCCCAAATGCCCACCAACCCATTTTACTGGCCTGTTGTGGGAACACATTTTGACAAATAAACGCAGGTCTTCATTAAACGCCTGGTCTGGTTTTATTGAAGTTCTTTGAATGTAACTGCTTAAAGCCTGCGGGGTTGCATGCTTTAGCTGCTTCTAGGCTGCTTAGATTGTGCATACAAATATTAATGTTTAAACTTCTGATCAGTATGTCAGTATGGACATGCTACACATTGTTAGATCGGTTAGATTCTCCACACTTCAATAGTTCAGTTCATTTAACGGAAACAGCAAGTCTAATTCTTATGGGTTTACCGGTGTAACCAGCATGCAGTGACGGAAGTGCCAACTCCCGTTACCTTTGAGCGCTCGTTAGCTTTTTCTAAAAATGAATCCAAGTTGTGAATCCTGTCATGTGAAGTCCATCACTCTTTGTCTGCTTACTTCTGACGCACTTCTCTTATCCTGCACTGTGTTGTTGTTTTCATTGCGTTGCTGCCTACAAAATAAAAGTGCATAAGCTGTCTGTGGGAGCTACATCAAATAAATCAATGTGTATTTGATATTATTGGATAATTTTTATACAAGTAATATTCTGATTGAAATAAATAAACTGTTTAATAGTAACCTTTTTTACTTTTGTGCAAGAGGAATTAAAGTATGAATATAGTTGCAGCTTATTTTCAGGCACAACACCCACGGGGTGTTATTGGGCAGCTAAGAAAGTGGGTGAATGCCTCAATTTTTAGGTGAGGCTACAACCTGGTCACATACAGGCAATACAAATGTTGATTATTAAAATATATTAAAGTATAGTATGTTGAAAAGGTCTTAAAAGGTATTGACTTTTTCTTCAGGATTCCTGTATATACCCTGGGTATGCTACTTTCTCTCAAACAAACTCACTATACTGCTCGCTGTAGAGTAAATTATCAAGAGGGCATATAGGGAGGAGAGAATAAGTGAACGTAGGAGTGATCTGGGACTCAGCTTTTGTTATTTCTGAGCTGTAATGTAAGCTGCTGCCCAGGTTGCATCTGAACTGGGCTCTCAGAGCATTCTGATGCTGCTCCTCAGGGAGCAGAGAGTTGCTGCAGGAGCTCTTCAGGGCTTGACGGTCATTTCACAACAGTGTGATAACTCACAGAAACAAACAGCAAAAAAATTGAATTTCTGTGAAGTGCATTATCAACTTGGAGATAAAATACTTCAAGCTTCCGCAAAAGATTCAATTTAAGGCAGGCAGGCAACAAATGTGTGTAATACTGGTCTGGAGCAAAGCCAGATGTAATCCTCTGCTCCCTTACCATCATCATCACAACCACCAGCATCTTTCTGACAGGAAGTGGAGTGAAACTTGGGTGTAAAGAGTATGGTTTGTGAGTTTCTGTGTTATCTGATGTGAAGGGTTTTTTTTATTCCTGTGAGCTGAAAGGCCTCCTGTGTGTCTTCAGCCTGTTCGATTGAAGTTTTCAAATAGCAAAAGTTTTACTATTCACGCAACATGCAACTGTGACCTTTTTGAACTAAAGTTTCTATTCCATCAGACTTTTCAAGATCAATCTGTTCAGAAGGATGTGACCAACAAGCTGTGACAGGAGACATTCACCACCATATCCTATATTTGTGAACAGTGCCTTAATTGGAGTCTGTCAAGGTTTTTACCCCAGCTGCCCCCAATTACACTGTCCTGTGAAAGTTAAGTAGTACAGCGTAAAAGTTCTGCATCAACGCTTGTCTGCACAACTTTGGTAAAGGACAGAAACTCTTCTCTTAGTTAGTTACAGAAATCTTAGTAACCTTTGTGTTTCCAGCCTCTGGAAAACTGCACTCCGAGGGACCATGAATTGCAACCGTTATCTCTCCCGTCCCAAGATCCGATTCACAAAAGATATTGCGCTTATTATATTATAGCCCATTGTTAGTTGGGATGCTTTAACGGAGGGCTCTACCTCATTCCTCTGGGATCACAGAGAACTGTTCCAGTGTGTAATCCTCATCTAGGTAGGTTTATGTTCTTTTCCAGTTTGAATACCTTCCAATTGCGTGTGGCTATTAACACTGGTGTCTGTGAATATGACTTGTTTTGCAGTGAAGCTCATTACTTAGAAAAAGGCCAGTTTTGCACCAAATGTGTGTATATTATCTAATTTAAAGGTTCAGTGTGTAATATTTCTGAGGATCTATTGACAGACATGTCATATTATGATCCATAACTATGATTTCAGTGGTGTATAACGACCTTACATAATGAACCATTATGTTTATTACTTTAGAATGAACCATTTCTATCTACATACAAATGGACTGTTGAATATGTACAAAGCCGAAGAAGAAAAGTAATGTTAATAGTTGTATTAGAAGTAGATGTCAACTGGTTTATTAGAAGTAACAAAATAAGAGAAATTTAGACAGATGGCGGATCACATGTATTATTTAGCAGAAGAGCCGACAGAGCATGTCGGCCACCGTAGCTTCTCCTGCGGCTTGGAAAAGGAGGGGGGAGTGGTGACTGATGGTGCATTCATGTGGTGTCTTAATAATCGGAATCTTTTTTTCCTTCTCAAATCTTTTTTGCAGAAAGATACATGTACACACGAGACATAAAGAAGTATACAGAACTTTGATTTGTGCAAAATCACATATTGCATATACATATTTTGCAAACCTGTAATGTGTTATATGGTTATAACGGTTAGTTTGCTGCCCATGTAGAGTAGTGAACTATATATCTGTGTTGTTGTATGTTAACCCAACACATCTTTGTTGTAGCGTCCATGTTGATTCCACATTCCAATTTAAGAGCAAATGACCACACTAAAGTCTGAAAAATGACTTTACAACTCGGGAAATGGGACCATCAGACGAGCATGTGAATGCATAATGAACCGCTGGTTGCAATTTCCACCGCTTACCACTAGATTCCACTAAAACTGACACACTGAACCTTTAAATACCTGCAAATACAACTGGAGCACAGAGACTTTATTTGCTCGGTATCGCAGTTGTGGTGAATTTCACTCTTTGCAGGTGCTTTGAGAATAGTATGTTTCCCGATTTCTGGATTTGTGCAAGGTTAACAGCTACAAAAGGTGCTCAATCCTTTTGTTAATTTGCCCCTGAGTGTTTAAGAGGCAGGATGTTTTTAAAGAGCACTTATCTTCTAATGTCTCCTGAGTAAAACTTTAGTAGATTCTGTGACTGCTGCTCCTGTTGTCGTTTAGTGAAGGTTTAAAGAGGCTGCACATATACATTTACACATACAGTGAGGGAGCTCCATATGACTTTGGTCACAACATCCAGTTTCTCTCCTTTGGAGCTGATATAGAACGTGTTATTGCAGTGCCAGTGCAGTGAGGTTGTCTGTTCTCCGCAGACCAGCTGTTACAGTGAAGGTGTAAAGGGGTTGTCTCGGGTGTGATCTCCATGGCTCACAGCTGGCCTTACAGGAAACATGTTTCCCTTGACCTTAACAATATTGCCCAGATATATCTCTT
Source organism: Lepomis gibbosus (assembly GCA_029875015.1). Taxonomy (NCBI): domain Eukaryota; kingdom Metazoa; phylum Chordata; class Actinopteri; order Centrarchiformes; family Centrarchidae; genus Lepomis; species Lepomis gibbosus. The sequence continues at coordinate 2,121 of JAPMOB010246697.1, read as the reverse complement.
CTTCTTGCTCACCCAAGCACAACTGAACTGGACCACAACTGTAGTTTAGATTAGAGAAAAAGCTTTAAATAAATGTGGTAAAGAAGTGCAGTTTTGCCTTGTGTTGATGTGATGGTTAATGCTCTATGTTGAGACCAGTTGGGTTAGCAATGTCTAGCCTAAGCAGATACAATGTATACAGAAGACTGGGTCAAGCTGTCAAGTATCCGCTCTTTGCTTGGATGAGTGTAGGATTTAAAGGAATCTTAAAGTAAGTCAGGGTAGTGCTAAACAATGTTTGTCAGAGCTCAAAATCAAATACTAGATGACCGTAGTCTCACACCACAACCGTAACTTTGCACTTGGAAAAATACAGTAATTGAGTAGTGGATTGTCTACTGTCCCTATAAAAAGACAAAATGTACAGTATGCTGCACTGGCTATCATTTACATAAAAATAGTTTGTAGTATGGGCTCTTCCACTGGTGCAATGCAGAGTTTTCAATTTAATGAATCCCCAGTGTCCAATTCAGTTTAATTTTTGAAATAAATTCGATTTGCAGAGGTGCTTGGATGATGTGAATATCCTCGTGCCATGTATTTTATTTGAATGACAGAACAAAATTACATTTTGTGGCAAACATTTTTTTTTCTCCATGGAGACTTGTTGGTCTACTGCTTTCTATTAAGAGACATTTACAGGCAAATATATTCAAATTATTTACTTAGTGCAGCTGCTGCATTAGTAGATATTTTATTATACATATCTCCTCCTGGAGCCATTAGCATGAGTGATGTAGCCTGCAGCATTCCCTCTAAATCTGCATAATTCCACTTTATAATTCATAGTGGATGTTTTGGGCTTCAGCTGCATTTGAAGTGAATCATGGTGAAAGTCTTGTTTCTCAGCAGCTTGTTTCAACTCTCTGTCTAAGTTTCTGTGATTTAAACCTGGCTGTTTAGCGACAAAAAGATTTGGAATGTTGTCATGTTGCTCGTCTCTGTTTTCCCACACAGCCACCCACACCGATGCTCAGTGTGATGGGCCTCAATACGAAGGATGGTTGTTTCAAAGGCAGCTGTAGATAAGAGTGGTGTGTGCATTAAGACACTGTTTGTATGGTTATGTGTGGGCTGCATTCTTGCAGATTGTACACAATGACCTAATTTGGCATTTTCTAGCTGTTTAGATGCCAGAAGGAATCAACATTATGCGGATAAAAGGATGGATGAAGTGCTGGAGATGAAAAGATGACAAAATATTGTGTTTATCTTGTTGTTAGCAGGGAGACATGGAAGGTGCTGAGCTTCCGTGTGTGTGTGTGTGTGTGTCAGACAGTCTGACGGTGGCAGGGAACTAGGTCAAAGCATTGACAGACAGGGAACAATAAAATAGAAAACGCAAAATAATAACTGCTCATCTCATATTTCAGGGTTTACAATAATGTGTGATATAGCCTATATCCTTATCCACTTTTTCTCATGTTTTTGCCTCCTTTTGCTTTGGTGTCTCTGAAATTTGACATTTTTTCATGTGAGATGGGCAATTATGTGGTGTTTTCATCTTAAATAGCATTATTTTTACACACTCTCGTGCCATAAAAAATACTGAACAGGTTGCTTTTCAGTGTATTCTAAAATTACTCGTGTTCACCTTCTAGTTCGGTTTATACAACTGAAACCGTTTGGTTGAGGTTAGCGAAAGACCATCTTATTTGGTCAAAAATAAAGCAACATTGACTGTAACAAAATGGGACTCGTGTACAATTTTTACACCTAACAGTGCATTTTACTTCTGTGAGAACAGTCATGAACACAAGAGGTTGTTTTCAAGTAAATGGGCCTTGTAGCATTTAAACAACCAATCGGCAGGACCATAACATTTGTCTGTGCCTTCCAAAACAAATCGCAGTTGGGAAAAAAAATCTGTTTTATGATGTGACAAAGGGATGGTTAAGGTTAGGTTTAGGCACAAAAATGAATGACTTAGAAAGACTCCATCGCTAAGGTTAGGGGAGCTTTGTTGTCGTCATGGTGATGATAATAGATATGTGGTTTAAATGTAAATGTAAATGCTCCGTACTTGTATAGCGCCCTTCTAGTCTTTTCGACTACTCAAAGCGCTTTTACACTACTTCTGCA
>JAPMOB010246693.1:0-11947 GCA_029875015.1 Lepomis gibbosus | reverse complement strand
TCATAAATTGAATATAAAAGGACAAAAACTAAATTGCCCATCATGGAAACCACTTTTCAGCGGTCGCACCACATGATATTGTGTCGCACCACATGAGATTTTCTAATTTAGTCAAAATTTGCAGGCAGAGAATAGGTACCAACTTGCAGTTTCAATGGGTCCTTAGCAAATTGGCACATTATTCACCTTCCTGTCTTCTAATGGATTTCAACATAAAAGTCCCAAAATGGTTGTTTAAATACAGATACTTTTGTAGGGTACTACAAAACACTTTGGAAATCATGCCAAATAGGGCAAAACACAATTTTGAATCCATTTAAAGTAATTTCAAACAAGTTTTCAAAACAGCAGTCATGGCCGGACGGTCACACCACATGACATTTTGACACTTTTACTATCAGAAAAATTACAATTTATATGGTATGCTTTTATGATTTCAACCTTTTTTTTTTTTGGTGAAAAAAATCCAGTTGGACACAAAATGTAGGCGTCACGTCATTGACCCAGGAACATCTACAGCTTGTTCAGAGAGAGGCTGAAAAAATAAATATTTTTTATTCTTCTTTGAATCATGCAAAGCTGCCATACAGGAGTCACAGAACTACAATATAGGACTGGAAAAGCAGTACAATAGGTCTCCTTTAAGAGAACCTTTAAAAATGTCAATACATTCACAAAAGAAATCTGGGATTTGGGAGAAATCAAATCCAACATAAACGTCACATTTAGTTAGATTTTTTTGGAGTCAAAAATTATTTTACTCTTAATTATTGTAATTTAAGGTCTGAAAGATGTGACATGCAACATTGCAGACTCCAGGCTAACTTTTTCTGCACAGTCTCGAAAAACCATTTTAACTGTCCCGAAGTGTCTTTACCTCAATAGCAATTTATGGCAACCTGGCAGGACATGTAGAAGCAACTTCATGTTTTTTTTCTAGCTTTATTACCAAAACACATATTACCTATGATAGAAATATAGTCATTGGAAAAGTAAGACAAGTTTTAAAGATTAAAGATCAGCGGACCACCAGACAAATCAACTAGACAGGCACTACAGCGGATGCGGTGATCGATCAGAGGAGGGGAAAGAAAGCCGGGGGAAGGGACATGTTGACCCAGGCTGCTCCTAAAGGTCTGGTTTGGACAATCAGAGACTGTTGTGCCTGACCTGCCCAGTCAACATCCTGGATCAAGCAATTGGTGGTTGCTCCATGTTTCAACCTGTCTGTGCAAGACTCAGGCAAGATGAGAGGAGGTGTGTTTACATTGATGATGCTTGGTGCTCAAACACAGTCAAGATAGGCTTTTTCCCAAATGTCAGACTTTTTATGTGAAGAAACTATATTATATTATGTGTCAGGCCAAAGAAATCAGTCCAGTGGTGTGCGGTGATAAGTTTACTATAATAGCCTGTATTACAAGCCATTGACTGCCGCAGCCAAATGAAATTCATCAAAATGAAAACAGAAAGGCTCAAGCCATGTTTTATTTCTTGCTAATGCTCTTTCCTTATTATAAATATTTTCACAAGCAAAGCCTCTGGCACTCTGGCTCTCGCTGGCCTTGAGCTACGAGTCACACTGCTTTGTTCCATGTAATTTCTCATTTATGTTACATATAACAGCTACAAAAACAATAATCTGCCTTCTGACATGCGTAACTTGATGCAATATGTTCAGTCCTATTATGATGTTCTCTTGGTTTAACACAGCACCCGTTTATTACTCACCCTGTATCTTGCTTCCATATGAAATGAAAACACAATTTTTTTTAACTATCTTGGAAGTGATATTGTATGTCCTGTGTGGCTTGTTTGTGTATTTAATCATTGAACCAATAAAAACATGGTTTATTGGTGTGTACAAATCAAAGACAATACAGTAGCATTATATGGCAGTAAGGAAGGCCTCGAAAGGCTCTGGAATGACATATCACACAATAAAACCCTGACACATAGAGAGATAGAGCAATAATGCTTTATCTCTCCACACTCTCTCTTCTTGGGAGATCTATTCCAACAGGAAGTAAAAAGAAGTGTGAATTGAAACAAGCACTCCTCTCCTTTCGTTTCTTACATGCTGTGAGCTCAATGGTAGTAGATAATCATTTCTATGACTCTGCCTATTACTAGCGTGAACACCCATTGTTGAAAATATATAGTGAGCCAGAAGACTGTAACTGCTGGGGCTGTGTCTCCCTCTCTTTCTATAAACTGTTGTCCATCCATATGCTTTCTTTATTTTCTTCCCTGCTCATGTTGAGTTTATCTGTGTGCGTTTGTGTTTTTATCTTTGCCTTTTTGTGTGTGCATCATACTTCCCAAAGCGCACTGCAGAAGTAAATCAGCAGCCCCTGCGGCCTTCATGTCCCATAAAGCTCCCACACTCCCCCACAGCTGTCCCCTCTGTGTGTAGTTCACAGGCTGGTCCAGCTCTCCTCCCTCACCCCATCTCTTAAGTATACATTTGTTCCCTCCACCTCCTGAATAAGACTTAAATAAAAGTCATGCACAACTTTATTGGTTTCCCCTTTCCACCAGCCAAGGCAGAGTTACTTGATAAGCCACATCACTGCATACAAATATTGTACACTCTGCACAATCATTTTGTTAAATTGTCATTAGATTCTATATATACAGTATACTGTATATATTTACCAGACTAGGTACTTTATGCCAGAGTCAAACTACACAATATTAGCCCACTAATTGTTCAATCTGAATAATCTGAATAAAAATGTGCTGTGTGTCACTGTGTAAAACAACGAATGCTGTCAGAAAAGGTGTCAAAATGTTTGTCTTGTCCATGTCTATGACGTGCTCCATGGTACTTTGGACACCATGGTTGTTGATATTTCAGAAAGTCTCTGACCCCTCCTGTCCAATGACATTTTTACGTCAGAATCAGAATGAGGTTTATTGCCTCAATGAGTCAGTGACAGTGGGGAACCAGGCCTTGTTGAGGAGGCCCGCTGAAGTCGATAGAAAATGTTTTTGTGGTGCCAGGTTTTGGCCCTGAAGGACATAAGCCTCCTACTGGAGGGGAGGGTCTGAATAAGTTTGTGTCCAAAGTGGGAGGGTTCAGCCGCAAACTTTCCTGCTCGCCTCAGAGTCCTGGAGGTGTATAGGTCGTGAAGGGATGGAAGGTAGCAACCAATCACTTTCTCTGCAGACCGAATGATACAAATGCAGTGTAGCAGATGGTTGGAGATCCACATCACACTGATTGGTCGGAGTTGAAACATTTGTCTTGATCTGACAATCAATTCTCTGGTTGCATCTCCTCTAATGGGAGCATTTGCTGTTTTTTTTCTGTTTTACATCATTGCAAACTTGCCTGTGGAGTTTTCTTAAAGGTTAAGTGTGATTTTTTTTCAGTGATACAAAATATTAGACCTGAGTTGTTTACATTCATGTTTCCTGCTTGAAACTTGGGTTTGCAAGCTAGCTAATAAAGCTAGACAGCAGCCAATGCAAGTGCACTTACATTAATGTTACCGATGTCTGAGTGTGTTATCTAGTAAATTCGCTAACATCACGTCAGGGACAGGAGATTGCGTAGCGACTGGTCCGCTGTGGATGGTGGCGATCGTTTCCTCTGGCTGGATGAAGTCTGATGCTCCAAATGATCCATGATGATAGAAAAATATAGAAATGAATGTTACTAAAGCATGCTGTCAACATTTTAGAGACCCCCCAAAATATCACAAATCATGCGCTCCCCCTGGCTCCCTGTTCGCACCCTACACCAACGAGTAAAAGTCGGTGTGATATTTGGTCTTGTCCGGTCTCCCACTCCATGTGATGTTATGTCACTCTGCTACTATCTAGATTATCATGCCATTTGTTGTATCGTCTACTCTCTGTAGATTATCTTATGTGCAGTCTGATATGTGTCTTATCTGTCTTTTAATTATTTTCTCATCTGTGTCCTCGTGCCTGGTTTTAAGGTTGGGTGTTGGGACTGTGTTGTTGTCCTGCATCCTCTGTCTATTGTTTCATGTTTTTATTTAATCCCAGTACCCTTTCCCTCAGGAGGCCTTTGCCTCTTGCCAGGCCGTTATTGTAAATAAGAAACTCTTCTTAATTAACTTGCCTGGTAAAATAAAGGTATATTAAAAAATGTCTGGGTTTCACACTGTTGGTGGAACAAAATTATACACGAAGCCATCACTTTGGACTTATATATTTACATATTTCTCTTTACTGATATTTCAAAGACTAAAAAATGAAGCACTTGATCATAAAGAACATAGTTGTTAGTTCAATTATCTGATATGTCGCATGGCCAAGTCATGGCAGGTATTCAAGGTGACCAACAGATTTTGTGTGAACAGTTAGACAAAAAACTGTAACAGCAGTAAATTGCTGCAATGTGTCCTGTAACATTGTACCATCTGGTACTATTTTGGCTGTGTTCCAAACTGATGACCACAAGTTCAACAAAATTAAAGTATAATGTTGTACAGATTAAACATGGAAGATACCAAGTGAGGTTAAAAATTAGAAAGGCCCCGTCACTATTTTAAGTTAAATGTCTGGGCCTAGTGATGGGACAAACAAACATTTTTTGGACTTATTCTGTCTTTTCTATACTGATATTCGTATTTATTTTTTGTAGTTTAATATTTGTTGTCTAAAATTTGGGAAACCACTACAAAAGTCATTGTTTGGAGAATATTAGAGATTCCCTGCTTTTTAGGAAATTGCAGAAGACTCGCAGATTGTTGCTGCATCATATTGCACATATTTCATTATTGTCTTTAGATTGATACTGATACATCATCCCCTCAAATACTGTGATGGAGCTGAATGTTTCTGTTATTTCCACACCTCTTGTGTCAGACCAGAAGTGACTCTTCCTCCCTGGTGGTTAATGAGCCACGCCTAATCTGACTCCATGTATCGTTCCTCAGCTATCAGTGAGTTACAAAACCCTGCAGGACAGCAACATAAACAGAGAAGATTTCTTACACTTATATAAAACAATGTGACATTTAAGACCACTTGTTCCAGCATGAGCAGAGCTTGGATTAAAAAGTCAATATGACGTTATCTAACTTTGGGAGGTGATTGTACATAAACTACTAGTCCATGTTTCTATCCTATCCTAACATTCCTCTCTTATCACTCTACTTCTATTAATTTCATCATTTGAGGTACACTTCCTTTATCTTTACACAAACTGTTTCTTAAATTACATTTAGATTTTTCTATAGTGTTTTCTATAAACAATAGCAACTTTAAATTGGTATTTTAATTAAACGATAAATTTTAACATAAATGGATGATAAAGTGTGTAAAGGTAATTCAGGGACTGATGTGAGCCTGATGTGTGTCCAATACGCTCACTGCAGGTTGCTTAGGGCCTCGCAAATGAAGCAGGGCCCCGCCTCACCCTTGTGTGAACGCGAATGTCAATGTTTACAATGTTGATGAGAGGATGAAGAGGGACTATCCTTCTGGGCACGAGAAGAGAAAAAACTCAGTGACTTGCCAAAACAGAAATCAGGTGAACTTTTGTTCTCTCCTCTCAAAGTCTGATGTCAGCAAATAACAGTAATCTTAAGTCAATGTGCAGCTTGGAGTGAATCTCTCCCTAGTCTGTCTTGCTAACCCAGCTGGGCAGTGCATCTCTTGGTCTGTCTTCTTCTTGGTTGCCTGCCAGACTTTGTGCCTGAGAAAAGTAAGAGTGAAATACAAATCAAGCATAGCGTTAGCTCAGGCAGGCAACTAAGTCAAACTCAGCTCATAATCCCAGCACATCAGATGACAGCAGCCATCTTAAAGCCAGCTACACCGGCTGACAGCTCAGCTGGTTCCTCTCATAGCATTTATTGGCAAGTAATGTACAAGGTGCCTTATTTAGCTGCTGTAGCCTCCCTGCCCTTGCTGTTTCGTCTGCAAGCAGCTTGTTACCTTTTCCACCTTTCAGGCCGGATCTAATTTATCATAATTTAGTTAAGGCTTTCTCCATTCTGTACCCTGGGGGGTCTTTGCTGCTGCCCTCTGCAGCTTTTCATGTAGGCATGTCAAAGTGCAGAGAGGTGTGCTCTCCCCGCTTCATGGCTTTCCAAGTAGGCACGTGAAAGGGCAGGGAGATCCCAGAACAGATGCATACCGCCACACATAACTTAATGCAGCGCAAATATATGTGTTTTTGATGATAGTTGTCCTGACTGAACAATGTATGACGTTTCATGAATGCTGACGGGCAGCGGTGTTCATCAACTGCAGCATGCATTCGTATGTGTGTGCATGAAATGAAATTTGCATTCCAGCAGCAACCTCTGTGTGGACCAGTCCAGACAATGTATGGGGCTGTCAGCCAGTACTAGCACAGACCCGATACAGATGTCTTTGGCAAGTCACACAGACCCAGGTGAAATACAGGCAGCCTCAGCCAGTACGAGCACAAACAGAGATGTACAGCCAGCATCAGATACGAGCAGCTCAGACCCTAATGAAACAGTTGCTGCTCCACCAAATGACCCAGCAGCTTGGCCCCTAGTCTTAACTGACTTCATGATTTTTCTTACCCTAAGGACAAGTCTAGGAGAGGTCTCCATCCAGGACAGAGACAGACTGTTTTAAAGGAGGGAGGATTGCAGTGAGAGCACTGCGGTGTTACGTGTGACTGTGCAGCAGCGGCTAATTGTTTACATGGCTCATGAGTCAGGTAGGACAGCCCGATTGCAAAAGTTTGCTAAGGGCCCCAGGGAGGTCAGGACCGACTCTGCTAACAAGATATACAAGTCCATTGGTTTAGTTACAGACGTCAGTGTTCATAGAACCGCTGTTGCTGAAACTTCTGCTACCTTAACTGCAGAAATACATATATATCAATGCCACAAAAAAAATGTCACAATGGAATCAATTCAGTTTAAGAGCTCTCCAAAGATACCCAACTGATATTGATCAATTACACAGCATAGAGGTATTCACTTATGGCATGTGTGCATATCAGAGGTGGACCACAGAGACTGGATGATGTGATTTTATCACATTCCCAATGAAAACACAAACTTTCTGCCACAATACCAGGCAACCAGTTCCTCATTCTTTGGTTGTGTCCGCTGACACAACTTCTTTTGATCTCTCCATCCCTCTCTTTCTTCCTTTCCCCGACACAGCCTCTCTCCCGCTCTCTCGCATTGATTAATTCCACAGGGCTGCCGTCCTCCTACCATCGCCCGGGGCTAGGCAGACGACTGGAGGGATACTGACTCAATGGATTGAAGCTCAGAGAAAAGAGAGAACTTTCTTCACTAAAGATCAAGTCACTTCCTCCTCCCAGAGTTGTTGATAGAGACTGTTGAAAAATCGCTCTGAGCCTTTGGTCTTCAGAGGAGCAGAAATAGCTTTACCTGCTCGACAGGGACACAGCAGCATTTACAAAACATAGCAAAGCTGGTGGGGGAAACGTTTTATTGAGTGCTGCTGGTTTAAAATAAACAAGACAGGCCAGAGACTGATGCCACATTCAAGTCATTTTGGAGGTGTCATAATTACCAGTTTCACACTTGAGTTTACAAGATAATTTAAATCAATGTAAAATAGGTAACTAATCTCAATGAGACTTAAAAGGTTAGATTAAAAAATAAATGTATAAAATAGCGTTCACATCAACATAATTAGACATTTTGTTCAAGCTATGTAGCTGCCTTTCTGCTTGATAATACGGAAAGGCTTAAAACGACAAAGAAATATTTAGGTTTTCCATTAGCTATAGTTTATTATTCAAGGGTAATAAACCCCCATTTAATGGAAATAGTGTCACATTGTCAATGCACGATAACATTAAAATTAAGCACGGTAATTTTAACATTAACACAGCCAACTCTGCTATCATACAACCATCTTGAGTTCGCTGTTGACCTATGACCTCGCATGTCATCTTTCCCAAACTCTTCCTAAACTCACTTTAACCGTTTTAACTCTTGTACCCGTGTATTAGTAGGCTTGGCTGCTTAGAAATTTTAGGAAAGTTAAAATTTTAGCTTGACTCCAGAGAAATCAGTTTGGGCACAATTAAAGATTTAAAATCCCTCAGGTCCTGCTGCCTACACATTATTAATTGGTATTTGTGTGTTTATATAAAGTGTTTTCAAAGTGTGTCTATTAAAGATAGTTGTGTTGGTGAAGAAATAACCTTAGACAGGATGGGGAGCTACTAAACCTGAAGTTGAGGTTCACTGAGCTGCTAAATATGATGCAATATAGTGCACTTTTACTTAGACACACGATACTCCAGTCGTCTACATTGTTCACATGTGCTGCTCTGGGCAGACCTGTGTCTGTGGTTGACAAGTATTATAATTTGTTGTAACACCAAGTTGAGCCTAAATTATAGAGTGAATGCATTTTGTTATGTGTTCATATCTTCCCTGTCAGATAGTGATCAAGCTAGGTGAAGCTTTCTGTAGCCACCTGTCAGATTAAGTCCCTTGTTTCATCCAGCAACTCCTGATGAAAAATACCTGGTTGTCAAGTCAGATTTTCTCACAACGTTGTTTATTTTTATGCCCCAACAATCAACTATTTTGATAATTACTATTTTGATAAATAATTTAAGAAAATTTTCAAGTACAAAATGGCATTGCGTAGTTCCAACTTAATAATTGTGATGGTTTACTGCTTTTAGAGGGGCAGGAAAAAAGTATGTGAACCCTTTGGAATTGCCTGGATTTATGTATAAATTCATAAAATATGATTTGATATAATCGAAGTCATAACGAAAGTCAAACACAGTCTGCTTACACTAATAGCCCACAAACAATTATGTTTTCATGTTTTTGTTGAACATGTGTACACTTGGATGTAATAACTCATTGACCCTCCTTTGGAAACAATAAGCAAACGTGTCCTATAGTTGCAGATTAGACCCAAACAATTTTTGGACCATCCCTCTTTACAAATTTGAAGCCGTATCTGTTTATTTACTTCTGTGCTTTGGGTCATTGTCCTGTTGCATCACCCATCTTCTGTTGAGCGAACAGATGGCCTCACATTCTCCTGCAAAATGTCCGACTGTATTTGTGCTTTGTGATAGTAAACAGAATCTCTTTGAGTGTTGTCAGACAAGAGGAGCAAAGATGTCATTTTGGCCTATGACAAACACTAATTTCTGACATTTTATGGACTACATCAAATAATGAAACAATAATTGGCAGATTAATTGATTATAAAAAAAACTGTTAGTTGTAACTGTACTGTATTGTCCAATTTGCGTGATGAATTTGTGTGAGCCTGGTATTGCTTTAGTTTTGTTCATCAAGAAGCCCAGAACTACGAAGCAGTGTGCCTGTTCTCAGTGGGAGTGTCTGCTGTACTGGCACCCCATGCACATGAACCTTAATGTAGCTTTTAAATGCATCCCCTTTAAAGGCTGAAAAGATGCTGTCCTTTTATAACTCACTTAGTTCCTCATTCAGTCAGTATGCTCTGAGAGTTTCCTGTCTGCAGGAACTACCACTCTGATCAAGTGTAAAGTGTGTGAGTGGGCGGGAGCACGAGAGCTAGTGTGTCAGGCTGCGGCAGACCAGCGTGGTCCTTACTGAGACGTGATGGGAAATCTATTGGAAACCATAATCAGTGATATTTTCCATTTCAATAAAGAGTTCAGCAGGTGCTGTCCCCCTTTGATGATATGGGGCCCATGACAAATGCACCTACATATGGAAAATATGAATGAACTTGTTGCTCCTAGCAACTGCTAAAAATGGCAGGTGGTGAGACTGTGTGCATATGCGTTTTGCACACATTTGCATGCAAACGTGCGACTATACTTGTGCATTCGCCTGCCATTGTGAGAATCGGTATTCATATGACTTGGCCCTTCCTGGATTCATATTTCACTTTATGAGCTAAAAAGAATGAGGGGAAGGAGGAGGAGAGCGGCAGCACATATTAGGCCATTATAAACCCCATGGGGAAGACTTTCAAAGGGAAAAGTATTGTAATGCACCTTCTAAGACAGGATGTCAGCCTCCACTGATCAGGGATCATTTGTTCATGCTCCTCGGGATGTCTGTCATTTGTACAAAGATCAGATTTTAAGCCAGCTAGGATGTCAAATGAAAGCAGCAAATGAGACAAATACAGAGACTGTTTTATGTTCCACCCACTTTTACAAGGAGATGTACAGGTTTATGAGTACTCTTCAGGAACATCTGCTCCCAATGTCAAAACATAATCCATGTCATTCTGTACAATCCGTAAGATGCAATTTGCTCTTTCGACAAAAGAACATGGGAAAGGTAAAGGAACAGAAGCATTACTATACGTCAGTCATTCCCAAGCTGGACGTCTGAGGAGGCCAAGGATAAATTTAAAGGGTCCCAAAAACTTCTGTTTTTTTGTTCTTGCGAAATGCAGGATATGTCTAAGTACTTGAGTGTCAATAAGTCAGTCAGATGAAGCAATTTAATAATAAAAACGACTCTTTGGTTGAACAGCTTCCAGTTTATGTTGATGCTGCATCCATAACCTGTGATGAGGGTTGTACAGTGTGATTCATTATAAGGAGTCACAAAATACACTGGGAATTACACTTCTACTCTATATGACTACTTTGGTTGCAGTTCCCAGTGCAGGGATGTGATCAGAGGTTTGGACTTAAGCAACATGACTTGACCCAACTTGAATTAACCAAACTCAGCTAGACTTAATAATAAATTAAAAATAAAATCGAAAGACTTGAACTGTACTCTGATTTTAAACTTAACCAAACTGACTTGTGACACCACTTTCCTCAGTCTATCCTCCCCTAACATACAGAATAAAAATTATGCTAATAAATAAGCTTTTACACAGATATAACAGATATACGTTGAATCAACATGACAGCAGCCAATGGGATTATCACAATCAAATGTTAAGGCCCTGCTATTGCCAACAGAAAATGGAGGGCAACATGTAAAACACATGGATCAAGAATGACAGATGCAATATTTTGACATTTGAGGCTACAGAATGGTCTAAGGGTACCTAATTCTCAGCTAACGAGGTAGCATTAAGTAGTAACCTTTACAAACATGAAATCAATTAGCTGTTGAATCACAGCCAGAATGATAAAGAAATCATTGCATTCAGTATTTGGTAGCTTGAATGCTTTTTTTTTTTTTAATCCGTAAACAATTGGCCATGTTTAATGTTAGCCATCTGTCATTGATTGGTAGCCAGAAGGAAGTAAGGAGTCAAAACTAGATTTAAGACTCGGTTGACTTTGGATTTATTAGCCTTGAATTTTGTCTTGAGTCTTCATGGCGTACACACATATTGTATTTTCCCACATCCATTATCCAAAACTGTTTGTCCACAGATAGGATTCACCCAGAGCACTAGATTCAATTAAAGTGGAAATGCAGCTCTGTTGTGTGCGCGCCGCGGTCGGTCCAGGTGCCGCTCTTCTGCGGGTTTCGCCATTGCGTTGTCATTTGGATGGCCGGTGTCTTAGGTGATTATTGGTCGGGTCGGGGTCTTCTGCGATCACGTCACGGTTCGTCTGGGAGTTGACCCCTCTCCCACCCCTACTAGCTACAGGGGTCTTGCCTGCCTGTCGCTGGAGACGGTGTGGCGAGGTTGTGGCATCCCACTCTCACTATGAACTACATTCTGTAACAGGCTTATGTACACATGCAGACGCACTCAGACACATACAGTCTCACATATAGACACACACATAAACAAAGGTTCTCCCTGGTAGAATTATTCTTGATGTTTTTCATTCAGTTACTTATTTAAATTAATTGTTATTATCTCAGCTCTCACTGCGGTGCTGAGTTGTTTATTTATGTTGCCTGATTTTTTTTTGTTTTCATTTCTCTCTCAATTGTCTTCCTATGTCAGCTGTTTATTGCTGCTATTCGGCTGGTTGTCTCTTTGTTTTTGTTTGTTTACTTTGTGTATTTGTTATTTTCTGTTTGTTTGTTTGTTTGTTGTTTTT
>JAPMOB010246689.1:0-14171 GCA_029875015.1 Lepomis gibbosus | reverse complement strand
GCATTGCAGAGAACAACTAATCACATTAACACTATTTTCCAATTAATTAGCATAGTAATAAATCACTTTTTAATGTAAATCTATTTGTTGTGTTCCAGTGATCCAGCTCAGACTGAACATGGAGAGAAACATGGGCACCCATGAAAGTTTGTTTGTCGTCTTCAAAGGAAGACGTCTTACCCAAGGATCGAAAAGCAGTTTAAGGTTTTTGGGATTGAAGTTGTTCATCTTTAAACCAATAATTACGTCAGCAGTGGAGTGAGATAGAGACCTGAAGGTTGCTGCTTGGACCAGCAGACTGACAAGGAATGTTAGCGAGCAGCATTTGCCCCAGGACCTGCTGGTCACCGAAGTGCCAAAAAGTAAGAATAATAATACTTAACTAAACAGGTGTACATCATACAAGATTTCTAAGATATTTCTACTTGTCCCCAGAGAAGCTTTTAGCACTCCTTCACCATCCTAAAACTGTAAAAGGTGTTTATGACGCGGGTTTCCAGCAGATGTAAAAGGAGCTGAGTCTCTTCATGTTGTGTCACGTTGCAAAAAGATATTTCACAGCATCTGTTCCTTTGTACCTGGCAGATAGACGCTGTTTTATTTAAAGTAACCAGCACCATAATTAAACAAATTAAGAGAATTCTTAACACCAAAGAACGGATGGATTAATTCCAATTACCATTTTTTTATGAAGCCATTTGAGGTTTCTGTATGTAAGGTGCAGGACCTTAAAATGTATTCTAAATGTTTCAGGAAGCCAATACAGAGGAGCGAAAACTGGACTAATGTGCTCTCTCCTCTTGGTTCTGATTAACAGCTATTAACAGCTTAGCTACAGAGCTTTTTTTTTCTACTGGAGGCCAGTAAAAAAAATGCATTGCAGTAATGTTGTTGGCTCCAAATAAAAAGGCATGAATCTGTTTTTCAGTATCTTTCTGATTTATAAATGGTCGCACTTCAGCCATGTTTCTAAAATGGGAAAACTATATTTTATCACCTTGTTGATGTGGGAATCTATGACACCAAGATGTTTTATTAAACAGCATTTCTCTTTTTGTTTTAGGGCCCAATTACACATCATGTCCACACTCTGACCAAACAAGTCTACAATTACTTTATTTTGACTACAGTTTTAGTTTTATGACCTTTTATGCTGGTTTTGCACACAATGCAATGCGAGCACTGTGGGCGGAACATCTAAGTCAAAGCAAGGAAGTGGAGTTATGCTAAAGAGCATGTGCATCGCATGAGCTGAAATAAAAAAAAACAACTTGCGAGACACTCTGTCACAGGACGCCGGGCAGAGCGGAGGGACGGAGCCTCAGCTGAGGATTTGGACAAATAAACACCCTCATTCGGATTCTGCTCTGATAACGGAGTCGTGTCCTGGCGAGAGGAGCGCAGAGTTAACTGCTATTATCAAATTAACTTTGTACTTGTATTTTTTGGGATTAAAACATTGATTTAACTTTACTCGTGCTTCACAGCAGCGAGCTGCTGTATTTCTGGCCCTGCCTGATGTTAATGTAGCTGCCAGAGCTCTGAAGGACTACAACATATTTATATAGACTGAAAAAACAGGAGAATGCTTTGAGAAAATTAAGTAAGTTGAACAACACTATAGGTTCTAAAAATATATCTAAAATAGTCTTTTACTTGATTCCAGCTATTGTTGTACTTTACTATGAAATAAGTTAGCATAGCATAGTCCTGATTGACTCCAACTCCATTCAGAAATCATGCATTTTTAGAGTTGTAAGCTTGTCATCTTGGTGACAGAGGTTACAAAGCATGACTTAATATCTTTAACAAATCTGCATCATGGAGTAGTTTTTTTCGGCATTAGTTTGATCCCCTTATTGCAACTAAATCACAGCAAAATGATTATTTTGGGTTCCTACAGCTGTTGTAATGGCTGGTTGTGCTTTTTTTGTATTGTCACGATGTGTGTGAACACTCGTGCAAGTAGTCCAGCAGTCTAAAATTCAAGTTAGGTGTAAAACTGGCATTAAGCTAACTCTGTAGAAACAATCTAGAAAATGTTTAGCTTTGTTTTGTGGTTTTATCTACAATGTTGCCAGAAAACTCACTGCCGAGACAACCAGTTCCTGTTTGGCTAAAAATAGATAAAGAGATAAAAGTAAAAAGTAAAAGAACAATCTCAACCTATTTGTTTTACAAAGGCTTGAGTTAGATTGCCAGCAGGGAGCTTTGATTGCAGCCAGGACAGTTTTTCTCCTCCCATCTTTGAATGGTCAGCTGCCTTGTTTGTCTGCTTTGGAGATTGGAAAAACACAAAAATGTCATTTTCTCTGTGGGACAGAAAGACACGGAATGATCATTGAAGATGAAAGTTAAAATGGGTTCAAAATAGAAGTAGAAACACAGCAGTGTGTGTGCTGCAGTGTGGACTGTTTGATCAACATTAGTCAAACATCAGTCATATAATGTATCCTCTGTGTCACTTTTTGCATTTGCAAAATTTCTAATTATTTTCTAATTCATAGTAGTCTTTCTATTTAGCAGTGTTGTGGTGAGCCATGATAACATATTGTAAGACAGACCATAATAGATAAGTTTTACCTCCTTCCCACACCTTATCTACTATTGCTTGTTGCTAAATGTAGCATGTTGATTGGTCAGGAATGTGACAATCACGCAGGAAGAACATAACGGGATCCCATGAGAGTTTGTTGTTGTCGTTGTTGCTGTTTGCTGTGCTGAGAATCACAGCACTACTAAGATAGGTATGCAAAGCGTGATTTGAATTTTTATTTGTTATTCTTTAATTTGATTTACTATTATTTGCATTGTAGTGTTGTGCTGTCTTCAATAATTTAAATAATAATAATAATAATAATAATAATAGAAAATAACTGTTGTGTGAATGCAATGTAAGTGGGAATGCATATAAAATTGTATTGTGTAACTGAAGGGTATTGTATTAAAAAAGTTCAGTTTCACTAGACCTAGCACAGCATGAAAATATAAAGCTATAAATAATATTTGTAAATAATAATAATTCACAACTTGTGTATGTGTTATGTTGAGTAGATTTAGGACCCAAAAGCAGAATTCAGACAAGACAATGGAAAAGTGTAAAATGGCCTTTTATTGTGGCCAGCCTAAGGCACACCTGTGCAATGTCCACGCTGTCTGATCAGTATCTTGATATGCCACCTGTGAGGTGGATGATTTGTGAAAAATATTTGAGAGAAAACATCAATCCTGAATTTTAAAATAACTGTTGTATTATATCATAATCAGTAAGTGATATTTGCGTTAGGGAGAGGGAAGTTCATCCAAAAGTTGGCTGTTGGATTTATACCCTACACATTAAGGGATCTCGATTTGGCTGTAAGGGTGACTCTGTTCAGAGTACGCTCCGTGACCGAGTGGAAGAGGCGAGGGTCTAGTTTTGGAAAGGCCCAGAGACAGACAAGACACACCCAAGGGAAACAGGAGAGGAAAAACACAAAAAAAAAACAGAAAAATGATAACAGAAGATATTTTTTCAGGTGAGAAAGTAAACATTTAAATTTCTAATGGTCAGTTTAAATAATGCCCGATTTGAAATTTGGCAGGTGAGACCATGGGTGAGACCGACTGCTCATCTTGGCAACTAGCAGCCCAGCTCCTGTGATGAGTCACCCGTGAAACATCCGTCGTCACCCTGTGGAGAACAGTTTTAAGCTTGACCTTTTTAGTGGACAGAACAATAGAGCTGCCTCTGTGGGTTTCGGAGTTCTTATATGTCCAGATAGCAAATTTTTATAAAAAAAAATCAATAAATACAATACATATATAAATGAAAATGGAAATGTTTCCTATTAACTGTGCAAACACAAATAGAGGTGACCGGTCACTTAACCCCGTCACCTAACAACAATTGTCAAATCATAGCTTAGCAGCAGTATCTTGGCATGGCAGGCCAGTCAGACTCTGGATTTCTCCACATGCATGGAGTTTTTTAAATCCGCTTTTCAAAAACAAAAACACCAAAAAGTCTAAGGAATGGACTAAACTGTGGCCCGACTTTGCATTTCTGGTAAGTCCGTGAGTGCTTTGGGCTGTCCCACTGTTAAATCGGCAAGTCTGCAGGGGCTCTCTCGCGGACATTTTGAGCCCTTTTTGAGCCCCTTTTTTAAAGTCTGCATTTCTGCAGACTTTGCCTGAGGGAATTGCCCACAGTTAATAGCATTGTGACATGAAACATGAGGGTTACCAGGGGAAGCCCGGAAGCAAGAGAAAAATCACAGCAAATCTACATAATAAGAGAAGAAGAAGAAGAACGGTCAACGAAAAGCATGGAAACCAACGCTGATGTTAAAATTGTTAGATTTTTTTTACATAGATTTAAGAGGTTACATAGAACACATGAAGTCAGAGGAATGCAATCACACTTAGTTTATTCAATTACTTATTTTACTTTTTGCTTAATGGTGCTGTTTTGACCAACAATAGTGCATTGATTACTGACAAATGTAGATTGACATTTACCATTTGTCCACTCTGTCAGGCTTTACTTAAACATCAGGCAAAAACATAAAATACAAAGTGTGCAGCATGTTTCAGCGTCATCAAGGGGACGTAATATTGTTGCAAAGTGCTGTCCCATTCTTCTTTGCAGAACTTTGAACTCTTACAGCCTTTTGCACTCAATCACTTACCATTTCAGCTAAGTTAAGTTAAGACAAGTTCAGGGCTTAGGGTTTAGGGGGGACATTGAGACTGGGCCTGTGTTTTTATCTGCTCTAGCTAATGTTTGCATGCCTTGTCCTTGTGTTAGATGGTGTAATGTTTGCCAAACTCATCTGTTATCTTCATCCTGATATCCTTTCACTTGTTAGACTGAAGCATACTATATATATACACTGTATAAAATTAAAAGGATGCATCTAACCACTGTGCTACTTGTTCAAGTTTTCTGTTTTTCTCAAGAAAGCATCCAAATAATTTGAATCACGTTTATTCAAAAGCATAATGTAATGCTAGTGTTACTAAAGTAATGGACACATTGTTGCTCCTTTATTTCTTCTTATGTCTTCTCTGGATTATTAAGATATTGAGAATACTGACATTTTGACCGGAACGTGTAGATTTAACCTCAGACCTCTAGCATCATGTATTTAACCATCAAGTGCATGTGAGAATGATTGGGAGGAATAGCATCAGTAACTAAACGGGGTGGGGCTTACAGAACAGTTAAATGACTACTGTTAGAAATGGGCGATGTTTTAATGAGTGGGTCCCCCAATGTAATTCACATTCTGCCATTATTGAGCTGATTTACAGTCGGTTAAGATAACGGACCAAGAAACGTAGCAATATGTCAACAAAGACTGTGAAGAAATGCAAACTAGCAACCATTGATGTAATCAATGCAAGATTTCAAACGTTTTCAAAAGATCAATGTTGAAAATGTTTTATGAGGAAGGAAACCCAATCAGGTTTGTAAGACCTCAAGGATACACACAAAATGTTTGGGTGAGAAATACTGAATATAAACATTAAAAAGACAGAATAAGGCTCCTGTAAGTAAGTAGTTGATGGCATAAGTTCGAAATTTAACAATCCTATTTTGATTATTTTTGACTCACTCACACAAATATCCTTAAAGTATAGGTTCACATTATATTCATACAATATACTGCAAAGTATTAGTGGTCTTTGCAATCATCCTTTCCATATTGACAGTGAAGAGGTCACGGTTCAACATGACTCCAATCTAAGAAATGAAGATAGATCAACACAGTTATTGAAATGGTAAACACATGTCAGACCCAATGTTGAGCTAAACTACAAAAAATATTGTCTTAAATATTAAATATATAAAATACATCTGTGCAGCTCAATCTAAGTGGCCACTTCTTCTACTTCCATCAAATTGCTAAAAAAAAACAAAAGGTGCATTTATGGTTAACTTGCACAGATTACTGTTGTTATATTCTGTCAGTCACATTGTGGGGACTCACCTGCCTTCTGGGGACAAAATGCAAGTCCCCACAATGTATCATTATGTTTTAGAGTGAAGATTTTAATTTTGGGTAAGGTTAAGGGTAGGTTTAGGCAAGTAGTAACCTAAGGCAAGTTTTTAAGTCTGTATAATGTTTAATGAGTGACTTTAAGTCAATATAATGTCCCCTGAAGTGATATAAATGTGATTGTGTGTGTGTGTGTCCGTGTTGGAAATATTACTCAACAAATACAAACACATCAATGAGCCACATTGGGTTTATTTTATCTATATGTATTATAGAAAAAAATACATAGAAAAAAATAATAATTGTTTGTCAGAGACAGTAAATTCATTCATAAAATGCTTTCCTTATGCTGTTAAAAAATTGTTATATAGTTATCTCTCTCTCTGGAGTGTAAAGATACATCCCCATTTTCATTTGCCAAATGGGTTCGGAGCCTTTGCTTGTCATCTTAACCCCCGAAAGTAAAGAGATATTCTGCCAAATCAGAATGTTCTCTTGGCCAGAAAACATAGTAATCTACTTTTACCTACCTCCCATTCTCTTAAGTAGTCTTTTGGCATTGCTTTACAATTAAGTTAAGTGGAGTTTGTGTTTGGAAAGCAGCTGTGCTCTTGGTTTTGGAGACATATATAGTGGAGGCTGCCAGTGGAGTGAGAAAACAGGCGATTCAAAGGTGTTGTGCCTATTTCTGGATAACGTTGCAATATGTAAGAATGTGAAGCAATTTACATGAAGTGTTCGCTTTGTATGGCCAATGTTTGCCCAAATTACAACTTGAATTGAATGAAGTGAAATTAAAAAATGAGACCTTCAGAAAGTTGGGGACTGATTTGTATGTAAAGGACTTGGTTTGTGTATGCGGTATTTATCCTTACAGCACCAGCAGTGTGCAACACCAGCTAACATTAGCTTAGACAGAAAGGAAACCGAAACCACATGCATCTTTTAGAACAGTCATGTGAGTATTTTAGAGATATTGGTCATTTTGAGTCACATGGGTAATTTTAGGAACAGTTATATGGGTCTTTTGGAAGAGTCAGATGAGTGATTTTGGAAAGCACTAATAACCTATTTAGGTATGATGCCATTATTGGACAAATAAAATAGCAATAAGCTGTTAGAAGTGCAGAATCATCGCTCTGAATTTTCCTATTAGCCTAGTTTTGACCAGTAAAAAGCACTTGTAAGGCAGTTAGGAATAAATTAATGTTGAGTGTTAGTATTTGTTTATGTATTTGTCTCTGTTTATACCCATCTTTATAACCATCATGCTGGATATACTGTAATTATTCTCAAGTCTCTCTTGTAAAATAGATCTTGACCACAATGAGAATTCCTGAATAAATAAAGCTTCAAGGGCAATCCAAGATTTCACTCCTAATTGATTTAAATTCACCTGTAGTACTGGTGTAGCAGCAAATACGGTTTAATACTAATATTACAGGTCTTAGAATTCTGAGAGCAGCAAAACAAACTATTGTAGTTTTAACAAAGAAGGCGGGCAGTAATTGGTCTTTTCCCGTCATTCTGTGAGCAAATGTGATCTAATCTGATGCTGCACAGCAGGGCACAGTGGAGATACAGAGCTGGTTATATCACTGAGAAGTTGACGGTGAGCAGTGTGTCGCCTGCAGCTCTTCATCTAACAGCTCACTGTGGCCGCTCCTGACTCTTCCATTACTCCTTGTAATATTCCAAACTTGTCTGCTGTCAAATGTGACTGGCCACTGTTTTTTAGAGGCATTTGTGATGAACTATAGCGGTCAGTGCTAAGCTCACTGGCAAGCACATTGCATTTCCCTTGACTATTTCATAATAAAAGTCAATTTGTGTTTTGCCAGTTAAATGAAGCTCAGCGTTTAGTTAAACCAGGAAGACAACCTTCATTCATTCACAACTCTCTCTGTCTCATACAGTCTCTGAAGTCTAATCACCAAGGACTTTTCACATCCTCATATTCACTGTATCACATGTCAATAAAGTGTTGTTCACTCAGTCATCTCTCCTGATTGAAATGCTTTTAATATAAAGCTGTAGCAGAAGGAACTGTTTGCATTAGCAATACCTTAATAATGCATTTCTTGCAGGAATGTTGCCACAGACACCCAGTTTATAATACTGCAAATATCTAAATATTGCAGTACTGTCGTCAGTGGGCCATGATCACAATCACCATTATATTGCCTCATTGGACATCAGACTTAACAGACATTTATTTAAATGATTTTCATTTCAAATTTGTTTCTAGCAGTTTGGATTTGTGGCAGCTTTACGGTTTGTTTGAATTTACAAAATGATAAGTCAGACCTGGTGAAAAAAAGAACAACATATATTTGGTGTACAGACCGACAAGAGGTTTTGAAGGGCAGGCTTCCCCAGACTATTTCAGTGGAGGCTCAGTGAATGGAAGGGAAACAATATTACATTAGTTATTACATTAGTAATCAAAAGGAGATTTGAGTAACTGTTTTTCCCACTTTCCCAGAATCAGAACCTAATAAATGCGTTAGTGTGCATTCAGACCAAACGCGAATTTAATCTTTGCGTCACTTTCCTCAAGGAGATTTTTATAGCTGGACTACTGTTCACAACGCGATAATGCGAATAAACACAACCTGTGATTACTATAGCTGTTTGAACCCAAACTAAACATTTTGCTGTGATTTAGTTGCAATTAACTGATTCATAAATAACTACAATATGATGCAGATTTGTTACAGAACAACAACTTCTAAAATGTTTGTTTTCTGAATGGAGTTTGGATCGGTCAGGGCTATGATATGCTAACTTGGAACAACGATAGCTAGGATAAAGTAACACGTACAGACACAGACCAGGTGTTCAATTTCCTCACTTTCTTTTCTCCAAGCAATGTCCAGTTTTGTCTGTTTTTTTTAATATAAATATGAAGTAGTAGTAGTAACAGAGCTCTGGGTGCCACACTGACGCTAACAACAACAGTGAACCGGAAATACACGGTAGCTTGCTGCTGAGAGGCGCGAGTGAAGATAACTCAACGCTTTAATCTCAGAAATTTAAGTAATAAGTTGATTAAAAAAGCAGTTAATTCTGAGCTCCTCCCACGGGTAAACGGCGTAGATGTCAGAGCAGAATCCAGTCCGACGGCGGGAGTTTATATGTCCAAAAGCTGCAGCGCTGCCCCCAGTGCAATTGCTCAGTTGTCCATAAGTGTCTATGAGATAAAATAACAAAATCATGATTCCATAGACATCCAGGAACTGAGCGAAACTAAGTAAGTAAACTAAAGGGGGACAAGAGGGCACCTTTTGCCAAAGTTTGTCTGAGGGGAGGCCCACAGTCCCAGACTTTGAAAACCCCTGGTTCAAGGTTCAAAGTAAGACAGAAGACACCCTGTCTGTCCTTTCACTACAGTACATATTGATTTCCTGGAAGGAGTGACAGAGATGGAGACCCCGGTCTCTCTTAGTCCATGTGTAGATGGTCTGTTGTGTAACCTTACTCTGATTAATACTGCAATGTGGCCCTGTCGATTAAATATGCTGATTAAATTATGTGTTAGTTTCAGTCCCAAAACGAACACATGGCACACACCCCACCTCCAGCCGACAGCAACCCTGCACCTCATCACATTTCATACTGGATTGATCTCAGGGGACCGGCCGCATTATCTGAGACCCCATTATCTGGGCAGAGAAAGGATGAGGGACAGAGGCATTGATCTCTCAGAGTGGGCACATATTCTAATGTGACACACTGAAATGGATGGAGTGTGTCAGAGTTACTAATTTATCACGCTTGGTGAAAACCAAGCGTTTGGGAAAAAGGCATTCATGCTTTTATCACATCGTGTCTTGACTGCTGTAAAACCTGTTCACCTGCCTCAGTCAGTCTGCAACGGCTCAGCTCCAACTGCTCCAGAACTCTGCTTTTACTAAAACTAGATACACAATACATTATTTTAGCCCTACTTCACTGGCTCAAAAAAAGCTATGTAGTTGTTAAACTGTTGTAGTCTCAGGTCTTCAGATCAGAGTCTGTCAGTTGTTCAGAAGTCCAGAGTTATGTTTTCTGGTTTGTATTCATCTGTTGTATTGAAATCTCACCTTCTTTGTCCTTTGGTCTGTTCTATGTCCCCCTTCTGAATCATCACGTAACGTCACATGAAAACTGTGAATTAGCAATAACAATTATAACATCTTTACAGAGACCTGGTCCATCAACATCCCGGATCAGGCGCTCGGCAGGTGGTCGATGTTCCGAGCTCTCAGCGCAAGATTCCAGCAAGATGAGAGGACGTGTTTTACATCGACGATGCTTGGTGCTCAAACACAATCAAGATGGACTCTGTTTCCCAAATATCAGACTTATTATATGAAGATCAAACAATATTATCTTGTTGCTGCTGTTTATTTAAGTGCACGTATGTATATGTTGTTTAACTCAATTTGAATTATTTTATGTTACCATATTTTATTACACATTCAATTCAACAAAAAGAATTCCTTTGTAGCAGGAAAGGAATTCTTTTTGTTATATAGTGAGAAAAAAACAACCTGGTTTTACTGAATAATCAAGTAAATATAATTTCTTAATATATTTATCTAAAGAAACCTCTTTGGTTGACTGGGTACTCTACACTGCTGTCTCAGATGTCGACATCTTTTATCCTATGTCAGCCACCGTAGCTTCTCCTTTATGTGTGGAAAGGAAGGGGAGAAAATTTACCCACAGAACCTTTAAAAGCCGACTTACTCACTTTTTGTTTTTCAGCTAGTCTGAGATCCAAGTAATGCAGCTTGAATGTTGTGTTGCTAAGTAACAACATGAAAAATATAAAATATTTCTCCACATAATCCAACACAAACATTGGGGTTAGAAGAAAATTCTATTCTATTCTGGTCCACTTCAGTGGATTTACCATAAAGGCTTGAATACGTGTGCACTTCAAATTTAGGTGTGTCTAGCTAAATCGCCTTCTCACAAACGAGTGACAGAAACAGACTATTCACGTTACCGTAGTTACCTCAAAAGAAAAGCGGTTGTCTCGAGTCGGACACTAAAGTGTGTAGGCGTGCGAGCTTACAGCAGCGGCCACAAAACACAACGTTAGAGGTCAGAAAAGTTATTTTGAGATGTGTAAAAATATTTTCACTTCATTTTGAAACTATGGCGGGCCGCCATGGTCTTGTTAGTTAATGGGAAACACTGGTCTGTGCATATAAAGTCAATTAAGTCCTCTAAATTAAAGGACAAAATATTTGTCCATGCCCTAAACAAAGTGTTTTTTGATCTGACACCCCTACTGACTGGACAACATCCTTTGTCAGTACCTTCCAAAACCATCACAAATCACTGTTGAAAAAATGCTTTCCATGATGTGACAACATTATGGTTAAGGTTTGGTTAGGTTTAGGCAAAAGTTGTGGTTTGGGTTAAAGTACGTTCTTATGGATCATGTCTTAAATTTGCTACTAATTGAAGAAGTTTTTAAGAGCACTGTCATCACAGTTACAATAATAACCACATAGTATTGGTTAGGAAAACATTGTGAATTGTTGTGCATCCACTGCAGTAGATTTGACGAGCATTTTATTGCTGCCAAGCAGCGTTTTCAAGCAACTGACTATCAACTATAAACATCAGACTAGCATAGCTGCCAGACCTACTTCCGGTAAACACGTGTACCCCTCAGAATAAGAGCACACTGCAATGTGAACAGAGTATGACAAAGAGCCAGGCAAGCTTTTTCACAGTTTTCAGTCTTTGTACAGAACTAAGCTAACTGGCTACTCACTGTAGCTTCATATTTTCAATTTTTTTTAACTATATACTGAAATCATTCTTCTTGTCAATCTTCTTCTCTAATGGCTGGTAACAATAATAATTAATTTCCCAAAATGTGTTGGAATGACATTTTCAACTAGCAAATATATTCAACATTATATTCTTCTTATATTCTTTTTAATACGTTTTTGGGTTTAGTGTTTTAGGTTCAAAGCAAAACATATGAATGGATTGATACAGATGTGTGCTGCATTTGAGTATCAGAACACACTGCAATCACCTTTAATGAGGATCTAAATATAGTTCCAGAATTTTGAGAATCCACTTTGAGAAGAATTAAATTGCGGGGAAAACTCTGGATACACATTAATATTATACAACACCCCAACTACCAATACTGTGTTTGAAAAAAAACACACTCGAACTTCATCCACACTACGTGACTTCACTTCACGGCTCTGTGACAGTACAGTATCTTGGCTCCCAAATGAGCCACAGCGTCTGAGAACTAAAACAAAGAGCAAAGGCAACGCATCATCTGTGGAGGAGTAAAGAAGAGAGGAATGAGTAGGAGGAGAAGTCATCTGTAATGGGAGGACTGAGGTGTGATAAAAGAGAAAGTCTGATATTGGAGGCTGGGTGGTGCTGGATCGTTCTTTTCTCTGGAAAGGAATAGGTTTCTTTGAACAGCTTAAAAAAGTAATGAAAGCTGGTAATGAATACGTCACTGTCTTCCCAAGATCATGTTTGACTGTATAGCTCCCTGTGGAAGAGCTGTTCAAGAAAGGGAGCTGTTGCAAAACAACAACAAAAAACATGCAAGAATTAAATCCCACTTCCAGCACCATGGATAGTGCCACTCAGCTAGGACAGCTAGCCATGCTAAAACATTTAGTAATGAACTTCATTATTCAATAGAAAATAACCTCAAAATGAAATAGCACAACACAATGTTAATTGCGGTGTGTTCAATTGATTGTCTCCTGTGACACTTGGTTGGTAGAATTCCTTGAGGAATCTTCTGTATGGTGAGAAGTATGTCGTCTTCATATTGGATGCACCCGTCTTCATCAGATGGCCATTTTGTCTAAGTAAAAGTGGCTGCAGCAGAAGTAATTCTGTTGTCATTCAGCCTGCGCTCAACGTTGTCAGCCAGGAAAAAACAAAAATGAAAGACCTCTGCCTTCCGATGATCACTGCCACTTGGCTGATCCACAGTCACTCCCTTGAAAAAGTGGAAACTTTCAAATTCCTCCTTCATGCATCTTGCATAGACCTCAGTGTTCTCAGTGTGACACCCATCACTAGCACTGTCAGCTGTGGCATCTCTCCTCTGCAGAAAACAGGGACAAGGCTTGCAGGATCTCCGGTGCATCTATTAGCAACGCCATGTCCACCAAAAAAAGCCACTGTGTAATTTTATCATGAATGCTTCGAACACTGATCAGGGCTGGATAGCCAGTGAGCTGTCACAGACATGCAGGATGAGGACAGCCAGCGCACATCAAACACTCTTCCGATCCTGCGAGCACGCATCCCAAAATCTGAAGATGCAGAATCAAAATATCTCTTATGTTTTGGACTTCAAGAGAAAATTGACTACAAGGAGTCAGTGAACATCTAAAATGGCTTGCCCGTGTAATGCGTTTCACAGCATCAGGTTAGGGCTGATCTTTCGCCCCAGTCTGAGGTCCAGAGCGCTCTGGAGCACGTTTTCATCAAGGATGGCTCTGTACATTGTTGCAGTCATCTTTCCCTGAATCCTGACCTAGGCTTTACTGTAGGGATGGTATCAGTCAGGTGATGAGCAGTGCCTGGTTTCCTCTAGACATGACGCTTGCTATTCAGGTTCAATCTTTGTTTCATCAGACCAGAGAATTTTGTTTCTCATGGTCTGATAGTCCTTCAGGTGCCTTTTGGCAAACTCCAGGTGGGCTGTAGAGTGCTTTTCTCTGAGGAGTGGCTTCTGTCTGGTGGAGTGCTGCAGAGATGATTGTTCTTCTGGAAGGTTCTCCTCTCTCCGCAGAGACACACTGGAGCTCTGTCAGAGTCACTATCGGGTTTTTGGTCACCTCTCTGAATCCTGGTGGTTCCAAACTTTTTCTATTTACGGATGACGGAGGCCACTGTGCTCACTGGGACCTTCAATGCTGCAGAAATTTTTCTGTACCCTGCCCCAGATCTGTGCCTTTGATACAATCCTGGCTCAGAGGTCTACAGACAATTCCCTGGACTTCATGGCTTGGTTTGCGCTCTGACATGCACTGTTTACTGTGGGACCTTATATAGACAGGGGTCTGCCTTTCCAGATCCTGTCCAATCAACTGAATTTAGCACAGGTGGACTCCAATCAAGTTGTAGAAACATCTAAAGGATGATCAGAGGATGATGCACCACATCCCTCACATTTTTGTAAATATT